>JASDQU010011192.1:202566-213867 GCA_032191745.1 Picea mariana | reverse complement strand
TGCTCCTAAAGAATTTTGAACAAATAAAATACAAATCCAAGCCAAATTATTATTCATTTCATATATATAACAAAAAAATTTACTTATTATGCATGACTACAGTGCAGATCGTGAACAAAGGTGCAGTAGTGAAAAATGAATAGAGCGACTTTAGAACCCAAGGTTCCCTTCTACATAAAGACATGTAGTAAATTGAGACTTGTAGTACTGAAAGTTTAAATTCTGACCAGTATGATTTAAAAATGGGCAACATAACAAAGAAACATTTAGACAAACAAGTTATGATTAAATTGTGCCTCTAAATCCTTGAATGTATAATTTTATTGGCAGTTTAAAGATAGACATAACAATATAACAAGTCAAAACACCTTGCATCTTAGATTCTTAGACCATACAGATGCAGATGAGGAGAAAACCAGTACAAAAACGAATGTTGCAAATATTGTATCAGAGAATAAATTGTTGATGGTCTGGAAAGAAAATTATCAGAAATACTGAAAAATATTGACAAGCATAAACTTGGAACTAAAAGACTTGGAAAAACTTAGAAAAATGGCAACATGAAAAGCTTGGAAATTTTGGAAAACAGGGGAGTAAACAGAAATATTTGCAACACTGATGAAAACCACTAAGGATAGCTTAGCCCCACTACAGATCAAAGTTTGAAATTCCCCTTCATGTTCTTTGCAAGGGTCCATAGGTTTCATTTTGGAACATGTGTAGAATCCCCCTTGAAGTTCTTTACAGAGGTTCATAGTTACGTTTCATTCTAGAAACATGTGTAGAATATAGGTAGCCACTCATTGAAACCAAGAAGTTGCATGAGTGATGTGGTTGGGAACCTTATGAAGTCCCAATTATTGATGAAACAAACTCTCTAAAAGGTTGTTTCTTTTAAAGAGGATAACACAAGTACCAAATACCCTAGCTCATATTATCAAAACTGGTAGCAACAGTCAAAACAACAATTTCACTTCTTCAATGTCAATGAGAGATTGTGAACTAGAACAGATCACATTGTTGGAAGAAAAAAAATAATGGAAGATTTATAATATTCTGATGCGTTCTAAGAGGTTATATTGATAACAATATTTTTCACATCTTTTACCAAAATTTCTAGTTTCTTTTTTATTATGTCAAAATAGTCACATGTATCCTTGGGTACTTCTAAGAAACTTGAGTTGCATTTTATTAACGGGCATATTATTTAATTTGTTAAAGTACATTTTTATTTGTTCTAAGATACAATTACCATCAAAAGGATATAATTTAGTTTCTGTTCTTCTAACTTTCTCCCCAATATGATCATTCAATGGGAAGGGCACTGTCATTTTTAAATCTCACAAATATTACCTGACCTATTGTTCATGTGGTATCTTGCTTGGAGAGTAGCACTAAATGGGATATGACCCTTTGCGAAGGAAATCAAAATTGAGAATGAATAAGAGATTCAAAACTGATGATCAATATTACGAGAGGGCAATCATACCCCTCTAATTCCCTTTTGTGAAGGAAATCAAAGTTGAGAATAAATAAGAGATTCAAAACTGATGATCAATATTACGAGAGGGCAATCATACCCCTCTAATACCAATCTCAAAAGGATGAGTTACCTAATGGTTTCACAATTAGCCAAGTCATTTATATGCAATAATTTTGTTCAAGTGCCAATGATAGACAATGCACAGGCAGATGATCAAGCAAATTTAGGGGTGGATTTAAGATTAGGCAGGACTTCAACTTAGGAGACCTCATACTAACATTGACTTTCCCTTTGTCAATTCTCATTCTGCAAGTTGATTGGTTAAATTGCCCCAATAACTATCAAGTTTATAGCGTTATGCCCTTCCCTTCATGAACACACAAAAAAATGGCACCAAGAAGAACTAACTCTCAAACAAAACTCAAATAGGAAATAAAGTAAAATAGAATAATAATGGAGGACCTGCAAATGAATCAGGTAGCAGCAATCTAAGACCTTCAAGAAGAGATTCAACGTAGAGTTGCAAAACTCTTCGACTTCCCTCAATTTTTCTAATTTTTTAGAGCTTTTCAGGTTGCCGAGCTTTTCGAGTTTTTCATGTCCAAGCTTATGATGGTCAAGTTTTGTACATTTTTTCCTCATTTTTCCAATTTCCCAAGGTGATGACCCTCACCGATTTTTTCCCAATTCCTAGTTTTGAAACATTGATTCAAACTTCAAAGCATGCAAAACTAAATTCTAGCAGAGAGACTTAAGATTGCTAAATGCTTTGATGACACTGAAGAATCTGTTGAGGCCTATAGGAAATGATTGAAATATGTCAAAGCAACAAGTATTCAGATTATAAGCCACCGTGACTTAGCTTGAAGACAAAGATAACTCAATGGCTGGATATTCCTTGAGGTTTGCAAGTTGCAGAAGTTCTTGCAACTTGTCTGATAACTAGGACAAATATGACACTTTAAGGGAAGATGAATAAAATGATTACACTGGTGAGAGAAGAGAAGGGATGACGTACAAGACAACGGTGAGAGAAAAATACAATAAAGTTAAATATAATTGATAGTTTTTAGTCAATAAATAGAAAAACACTGTGTTCTAGAAACAAGTTGATGCAGTGAATGCCATCATGATGAATCGAAGAAGTATGGCGGTGAAGCGGGTCTTCATTTGTGTAAGTGGACATCACAAGTCAATCCATCCCTCGGCACTCCATGTCTGCAACCTGAGGGCCTCGAGACATCATCTCCTTAGTTATCCCTAGAAACGGGGGAACAGGGCCTAGGAAGGAAAACCCCTTGGAGAAGAAAAGAGTTAGAGAGGGGTATTTGTCACATCCCAAAGAAAAATCCCCAATGGTGCAAATCCTACATGAGAAAAAGACAAGTCTATAAATGTTTTCCAAGTATAAACAATTGAGTCCCAAACTTGCCTAGACAATGGCCTACGGGACCATCTGATCACAAAAGACAATACATTGGAGCATGAGAGACTAAACTCTCTCAATATGAGACCAATCTACTGAAGTCAAATAGAGTCCCAAGACCTCAACTAGATAAAGAATGGTGAGTTTAATGATAGTGTCAAAGATGAAGAACTTTGTTGGGATGTCTTGAAAATGCAATTGGAAACATTGGCACTGTAACATTGAGAGGGAAGCATAACCTTGTTGATTCGGGGCTAGGAAGTAGGCCTCATAGTGAAACTAAGGCCCAAAAAAAAAACCCAAATATGTGTTCACAACCTCGCCCCCTTGAAAAAAGAAATGAAAGTCCTCCAGAGATTTCTAGGAGATATTAAAATCACGACTTTAGTCTTATTAAGGTTTACCTCCATCTACTTAAGATCATAGAAGCTAGAGAGGGTGTCTAGTTGCCTCTTATGGCCCTCGAGAGAGGAGGCTAAGAGGGCCACCTCATCAGCAAACAAGAGTATTGCAATCAGGAGTCATGACCTAGTGTAAGATGCAGCTGTCTTAGAATTACATACTTTATTTTTGTAAAATTGTCATTTGGTTATTTGTCAAAAGTCTGCAATTAACAATATGACCATAAGTTGGTATCCCCTTCTAAGATAAGGAAACAGATAACTAGAAGACTGAAAAACGTGCATAAAACTATGAAGAAACAATATTAACTAAAAGAGAACAAATATGATTTTCAGAATTAAACATATTGGAGACAGTATCAAAACACCACTACCCTATTTAAGTGCAATCAAATCTAGACAATGCATCGCGCTTAGAAGGAAATTTGAATTTGACACTCATGAGTGTCAAATAATCAGAAAATACATTTACTACACAATGTAAGGTTACATAATAAACTCTCAAATCCTTAAAGAAAAAATGTGTATGCTATGTAAGAGGAAATGCAACAGATCACTCATGACACGATCCAAATACCTCGCCAAGGGGCACCGCTGCCACAGAATCGTGTATCTTCATTGATTTGGAAACAATACAATCAGCTAGATTCAATATTTCTGATGCAGTAAGATTGATGCGGATTTTGATTTCAGGAAATCCTACAATCAAATAGGAGAAATTTTATAATTTAAATAACAAAAAATAAAAACTCAAAACAATATCAAAATATATGCATTGTAGGAGTGTCCTACGAACATCCTTGCCTCTTTCTTTTAAGATGCTCTGAAGCTAAGACACATATGTTAAACGTAAATTCCATTGAACTTGCTAAAAAATAGAAACAGAAAATAATTTCCATACTTTGAGACATGGAAAGGACTCTGTCCAATGAAAGGCTTCATAGATGTGGACATCAGCAAGTCTAATAGGATTATCTGCTTCTATGCATAAATATGAGCAATCACGTGAAGCAATTAAATTTAGCAATTAGTAATGGTATAAAGGATTTACAATGAATGCTATATGTGATTCATCCTGACTTCTCTCCAAGAATTTTTTTTCATCATCATGAATTTATGCAAATGGTATACCAAACCTCATAAAACAATCAAACAATACATCTTCTGAATCTTGTTTCCAAAGAAAAAAGTAAACTGGCTCTCCAAGACAGCAAGTAGAGAAAGATAGTTGTCTAGATTTGGCATTTACTTAGTAAGTTATTTCACGATGTAAAACATCTGGCATGAAGTGGAAATTTAGTTTGCATATCGGACCAAGACAGTCATGTTATGGTTTTGTTACTTAATGAATTGGAGTAACAAATAAAGAAACTTCTTGATTGTTCAATATCAAAACGTCTCCATTTGTTAGCCCCCTAATCAATCAATATGTTGGTTTATTTAATCCCCAAGAAGGAAACCTGAAGTTGTTGAACTGTCCTTTCTGACAACATAAGGTATGTCCAGAAGAAAACAACAGCAAAAGAAAAATGGTTAAGCTCAGTGCACATACATTTCCTTGGAAACATTCAAGGAATGCACTGATTCTAACATAAGCCAAATTCCTATTCAATCCCTTTTCGAAACACAATAATTCTCAATCAAACCTTTCAAGATGGAGCCCGATATATATGAGAAATTGTTCTAGTACAATAACAATAATCTGTATGAGAATAATAGACTAAAACTTCAAATAGCAGACAACCAATGTCACCTTAATGGGGACATGGAGATTTGAGTGTCTGACACGGGTACATGGGTCCTATGAAACAAGACATGTGGGTTCTTGGAATGTACTGGAGGAAGTTAGTGAATCTTGGCAGATTGTGACTCTGGGACCAGGGTATCAAGGAAAGAAGGAAGGTAGGGCCAGGGAAAAAGTGTCAGGATTTCTCAAAGGTAGGATTGGTGGAAGTTCTTTGTACCCTATTCGAAATCCTAGTGAATTTTTTCCTATGGGTGGTTCAAATGTAGAAGGGGAAGAGCTTCGAAAAAAACCATAGTCTGAACACCTTTTCAAATCAGAGGGGTTGTGTCAAAGGAAGTACTGACAACTAACTGGAGAGATGTTGAGGTTAGTGCAACTGATGCATTGACTTCTGCCTTGAGTCACACGAAGGAGAAAGGGTTGGCTAACATTAATCCTATACTCTATGGCTCTTCAAACGAGGTGGGGGGAAATTCTTCATAGCTAACACAAACACAAAACACTTTTGTCAATTCGTCATCTCCATTGAGTCTTGGCTTTAGTACCTGTGTGCAACAAACTCTAGGGTTTGATGCAGAATGTTTTCAAATAGGGAGTATATCTTCCCTAATAGGTTGGCAAGGAGTTGTGGGGGTAGGGTTTCATGTTGGAGGAAATAATAGGCAGCATACCTAGAATGGTGGTAAAGAAAGAAGCTCCACAACCAAATTTCTACCTCAACAAAGATCCAAAACCCTGAAATATGATTAAAATCTCCAGCTAAGAAAAACCAATGAAGAATCTGAGTGATTCCAAAACCTAGTTTAATGTTCATATTACATGCCCATTGTCAAACATTACAGCCATATACCAAGGGAAATTCTTCACAAAAACAACATAACAACAAGGGAAAATACTACACAAGAAATCTGATTTTTATTATATATTTATCTGACCTGTTACAACTGGCAATAATAGTGGTAAGGACACCCTCCGCAATGAAACAAACTCCAGCAATGCAGCAAACAATAAACAAACAGCAATATGGTCTGGGTGTAAGTGAAAATCTCCTTTGTACCATGGAGAACTCGGCCCCCTTTAGAAAATATAGTCTATCCAAAAGGGAGAATTGGACCAGCTCCTAGATTGCGCCCTCTATCAGCTTGAATCGGTCCATGATCAATGACATATAGCCACCACAACTGGAGTCTTGGTCTACAGGTAAATACGGCCTCCTCCTACAGAAATCGGCCTCCCAAAGCATGTAACTCGGCCCAGCCACAGAGAAATAACAATCCAGCAAGGTACTCTATCCCAATAGAAAAAATCGGCCTCTCTTCCAGATGATTCGGTCCCTCACATAAGAAATACCTTAAAAAAAAAAACAACTGCCACAACCAAATTTCTACCTCAACAAAGATCCCAAAACTCTTAAATATGATTAAAATCTCTAGCGAAGGAAAACCAATGAAGAATCTGAGTGATTATTTCTCTTGGTTGGCTAGGGTGGAATCTTTCGCCACCAAAACCATCAACAAGCGTTTTGCTGCAAAACCCTTGCAATCAAGCTACAAGAGCTCTCCCCAATGTGATTAGTAAATAGTGTACAATGCGGAACCCTTGTACAGTTGGCGTTTTTCTGGACAACATACACAGATCCGAGCCCTCGTGTTCGCGAAAAAATAATATGTGGGAAACTTCATTCACTTCTCTGTTAAATTTCAGTTGAACGATCATACAGGAAACGTCCTTTTGTTGTGGCAATTTTATGTTGACTGTGTGCACCCCAAAACATTGATCATTGCATTCTACTTTGAGTTATGAGCCCGACTATATGTTTACCAGAGCTTTAGAACAATGCATTACCGTCGAATTCTAAGTTTAAGGTATGCGATGAGTTGAATGGATCTAGTCGGGCTTGAATCCCTTGTGGTTGAATTAAATAAAAATTTAACCCGACTCTATCCCTCTGGATAGTCGCTACCCTTTTAGAATCCTTGATCCTCACCTTTTTGTTATTATAATTTGGAGTGACACCAAACATGTAGCTCACTCTTCACCTTGGGGATGAAAGACAATCCTCTTTTTCTGTTTTTGCTCCTTAAGATCTCTTTATTCTTACCTTTCCATAGGATGCGTTGGGAAGCAATGGAACCCTTATGCCTCGTTTAATAAGATTTAACCCTTCTTAGGGTTCTAAGTGGGGTCGTAGTTTAACATTGTATCTTGATGGTTTATTAAGTTTTCCTTCGTTTCTTTTCTTATTTAGAAGGTAATTTAGCTTTGATACCTTATTGTTATTGAAACCTTAGTTATCCTTAAATATTTTATCTTTCCTACAAGAATTTGTGTATAGGCATTCATACCCAACCCTCCTTTTCACAATGTCATTACCCAAGATGAAGTTAATCTAACAATGTAAAAATAGATATTCCATTAATGCAATGTTAGGTAATGGAAGATTTTCATACCTACACTTTTGATCATGTAAAGGCTCTTGTGAAGTTCGTCACTTTAACCTAAGGCTTGTTCTTCAACTTTGTGGGCTTACCAAATGGTTATTCTTTAATGCTAGGGTGAAATTTCATTGGCATAGCCCACATATTGAACTAATTTATTATCTTACCACATTTCAAGAAAACTTTAGAATAGATGGGAAAAATGTACTTACACACTTGGAAGCGGGATCTAGGAGAAGCTTTTCAACTAAAACCTTTCTTTGTTTTCACACCTCCTTAAGGGACCTATAACTTGTCACATTATTTATCCTCTTATTTAATTCTGGTTATGTTCCATAGGTGGTAATTGCATCATTTACTTGGTGTATGTAATTTGTCGTTGGACTTTTGTTGGAACACTTCATAGGCGAAATTGTGTCAATTAATTGATATATGTTAGTTAGTTGGACTATTTAAGAAATGCTTCAGAGGTGGCTATGGTGCCTATTAAATTGATGTATGTTGTAGTAGAATTGTATCACGTGCCTTGAAATGATGTTAATGTACGATTAATTTAGTAACTAGAATACTCTCGCCTCCTCCTACAGAAATCAACCTTCCCAAGCCTGTAACTCGGCCCAGCCACAAAGAAATAACAATCCAGCAAGGTACTCTGTCCCAATAGAAAAAATCGACCTCTCTTCCATATGATTCGGTCCCTCACATAAGAAATACATTCTTCAATAATAATAAAAAACAGTTGCCGCAACCAAATTTCTACCTCAACAAAGATCCCAAAACCATGAAATATGATTAAAATCTCCAGCCAAGGAAAACCAATGAAGAATCTAAGTGATTATTTCTCTAGGTTGGCTAGGGTTGAATCTTTCTCCACCAAAACCATCCACAAGGGCTTTGCTGCAAAACCCTTGCAGTCAAGCTACAAGAGCTCTCCCCATGTGATTAGTAAAAATGATCAACATAATGAGAGTTCAATGTGATTAGTAAAATTGATCAACATAATGAGAGAAATGAATTCTCATCTTTCTTTTATCCTTCTCACCCTTTTTTGTCCCTTTGCATATCAATTCTTGAATCTAATCATCCTTGAATATGCACCAAGTCTAGTTGAAGTGCTCTAGAGTCAAAACCTATCTAGTAATTCATTCTTGAAATGCAATGATTCCCTCTTAACGTGGTTGTACTAGGCTTTCAACATGTGAAAACTTGATCCCATGACAATGATAGATTTGAAAAAGGGGGGTGGGGGTGGTAATCTTAGTGTTAACAATGAAACATGCTCCAAGGTCGGGGGCTACACTGCATAACTTGCATTTCCTTCAACTAAGGTGTCAGGACTAAGGGGCATCTATTCCACCAAATTTGCCTAGGATTTTCATTTGTCTTTGTCCTTCTTTGACATGCCATTCAGGTGGGGCGATCCATTGTCAAAATGGAACCCGTACCTATATCATTGGTCTTGAACATATTAATTGAGATTACAGTTCACAAAGAAGGTTTAACATAGTTGTTAAACCCTAAAACCAGGCGTTATTCTATGCAAACTCATACTTCAACCTCCAAAGTTATAAATATTATTAAACATGAAGTTTTCCTGAGTTGAGAACTAGACAAAAATTATGCAGTGTTGAAATCACTGACTATCTTTCTTCACAAATAGAACATTTAACTACTTAAATTTTGCAAGCAGCCTCAAGACTGTATGGATTTTTAATGATCATAGACTTTTGCAACATATGTGTACACTATCCTTGTTGGTGCATTTGAGTTAATCACTGACAATAATCATTGGTAACTTGAGAATTATGTTATACTTGTATCAGTTGGCTTTAGATGAGATTCCAGTCATGATTGAAAGCAACTGTTAACATACATTAGCAATAGCACAATAGAAAATTTTCGTAATAGAGAGGACACTTGAAAGTGAAAATGTATCCCATGAAATTCATGATGAGGACACAAGGAAGATGAATCAAGAATGGAGAAACTCTAACTTTGGGTTGAAGACCAACCACATTCCTAAGATCGATATGAGGAAGTTTGATGGCAAGGACCCTATCACATGGATACTTCAAATGGAGCAATTCTTTGATCTACATAATGTGCCACATACACAAAAGGTACGAATTGCTTCTTTATATTTAGAACCCAATCAATTTGTATGGTATAGATGGTTGTGTTCTCGCAAATCACTCGTCACTTGGACATTTTTCACGGAAGAAATGATAGCACACTATCAGGATACAAGGAGAAATACCTTCTTTAGCCAATTGATAAATCTCAAGCAAAAGGGTTCAGTTACAGAGCACATTGAGAACTTCCAAAGATTGAATATAAAGGTAACAGATATTCCAGATGAGCACTTGATTGATGTATTCATAGGAACTTTAAGAGATAACATTCAACATGAGGTTCGCCTTTGGGAACCCAAATCATTGGAGAATGCATTTAGGGTGGCAAGAAATGTTGAAAGTAAAAATATGGATATGGCTACTAGAAGGACCAATCCTAACATCTATAGAGAGAATAATGCTCCTTATAAAACACCTCAACCTACAAGGTTGATACCTCAACAATTGGAAGAAAGAAAAGCAAAGGGTTTATGTTTTAATTGTGACAGCAAGTACAGTAAGGGACATAAGTGTGGTGAGAATAAATTATTCTACATAGATTGTGAAGAGGAAGAAGAACAAGAACATGAACAAGAACCATCTCAAGATGAAAATGTAGAATCAATTTCATCTCAAGAGTTGACTCCTACGATATCGTGTAATGCATTGGCTGGAATTATCACTCCTCAAACCCTCAAGATTGAAGGATATATCAAAAAGAAAAAGGTAATAGTCCTAATTGATTCTGGCAGTACTCATAATTCCATTCACTATAAATTGGCCAAAGATCTCAATTGCTTTGTATATCCAGCACCAGAGTTTCAAGTAATGATTGCAAATGGAGGAACTATCAATTGCTGGGGAAAATGCAATAAGATCAATAAGATGTAATGAATAGTCCAATGATTGTTGTACCCATGGGTGGTGTTGATGTTGTACTAGGAATCTAATGGTTACAATCATTAGGAACAATGGCTTTTAATTTTCAAGAAATTTTCATGAAATTTTCATTGGAAGGAAAATAAATTGAGTTAAGAGGTATCACAAGGAAACCCGGTAAGGTGATAAGCTCTAATGGCATGACAAAATTATTGAAAAAGGGGCATCAAGGTGTTATTTCACAACTATGCTCACTAGATGTTCAAACATCTAAGCCATCTATTCCTCTAGATCTCCAAGGGATCATTGATAAGCATTCCAAAGTATTTGAAGATATTCCCAAAGGTATTCCACCCACTCGAAATCATGATCGTGATATTCACCTAATTCCTGGGAGTGTTCCTCCTAACATAAGTCCATATAGATACCCTTATGCCCAGAAGAGTGAAATTGAGTGCATGGTTGAAGAAATGTTAGAGCTTGGCATTATTAGACCTAGCCAAAGTTCTTACTCTGCATCAGTGGTAATGGTATTCAAGAAAGATGGCTCATGGCGTATGTGTCCAGATTATATAGAGCTCAACAAGATCACTATTAAAGATAAGTTTCCCATTCCCGTCATTGATGAATTGTTAGATGAACTTGTTGGATCATGTTGTCATTGATGCCAATGGTTTGATTACTTGGGAGATTGTTGGATCATATGTCATTGATGTAAATGGTTTGGTTTGATTGATGTCATTGGTTGATGTCAAGTAATTGATTGATATGATTCCCTTGATGAGAATGGTTGGAGGACCCATGTCCAAGTGGAAA
>JASDQU010011192.1:173142-202466 GCA_032191745.1 Picea mariana | reverse complement strand
AGAGTATCTCATTAAATGGAAGAAACTACTAACTGAAGATTCCACTTGGGAAGATGAGTCTTTTATACAGAATCTTCCAGAGTTGCTCAAGCGTTGCGGAAAACACTTGTCTCAAGGGGAGGGGCAGCTTTAGGCCATTAGTTGTAATTATACCTCCTAGTCTCCTATATATACCAAGGAGACATTTTCATTTTGAATCATCTTGTACTTGAACATTTAAGTGGGGTAAAAGGAGGTTGCCCCCTCGAAGAGGATTATTATCTTAAATTATCTCTTTTTCAAGGCGTTGAGTACTTTTTCTGAGGATTTTCTATGCTATATTGATGTTTGGTTCTTAACATAACCCTGCATATGCTTTGTCAGGTCATGTTTAAATTTGTCTCCACTAAGTATTATAATCTTGAATTCCTTTACACATATGTAATCTTGCATGATATTTTTTTCTAAAAATTATTATAATACTACTATACCTAGCCTGCTATCTTGAAGCATGCATATTGTCTTCATACCTAGCCTGATATCTTTGCATTTAAGCCTGCATATTACCTTAATTTTGCTATAGAGTACCATAACCCTATAGTTTCCTCATTCAGGTGGTCTTAAAATAATTTCTCCCATAGAGAAAAGTATCCACAGATCCATCTTAAAAAATGCATTTTTCCCTCCTACATGGAACTAAGTAAGGTCCTCATATCAAGCCACCTTTCTCTTGACTAGTTTGTTGCATCATAGACCCCTGGTCAAGATTTTTTATGGCATTTCATGAGCAATTAAGTCTGAGGATTAAAATTTTCATGTAACAATAAACCCTCACTAATCTTTCATTTAATTAATATCTAAATCTTTGGTGAAAACCTAAAATTGCAGTGGAATTGATACATCTAGCATACATAGGGAATATCATATCTTTGACTACCTCAACCTACCTACAACAAGGCTCACACAATTTCTTTTTGAATTTCAGAGTTAAAAATGGGGGTTGGGTTTAACAAAAGAGAACCCACATAACTTTCAAAAATCTATGAGAATCTTTAGGTAGTATAAATATTTCAAAGGAATCATTGGTTTTGATACTTTGATAGGTTAAGAGGGTATGATGATGAAGTTTCCTTGAATTTTGCACTAAATTTTCAAAATATCAGAGGACAGGATTATGTTACTACAATCAGAGGATTGAAAATATTTTTTGATGAGGCTGACATAAGTAGAGTCTAAATATTTCCCATGGTACTTCCATGGGACAAGGAAGAGATACAATATTAAGCTACCAATGCTAAGAAAATTTTCTTCTTAAACCATAAAAAAACACTGGAAGACAAAGGGAAATTATTCCCCAACTATGGCCTAAGGTGGTCTATCACATAATTAAGTACAATTCCTGTTAAGGAAGGATGAGTTTTGTATATTCCTTCCATTTTAGAATCCTTCACCAACTGAGGAACTTCTTCCACCAATAACCAAAAGAAATCCATTACATACCTTATTTCCTGCTACAGTCCTTGAAAGACACGAGCACCAAAGTAAATGGGAGAAAGAAGGACACATTGGCACATCATGGCCTTATCAAATTGATAGCTTGTGAGGCCTTGGGAAATTTCAAATACAAATTCTCATGGGAATACTTTGTGGATATGGACATGCAATCATTTTTGGAGGCACATGAATCTATGAGAGAACAAAACCCTAAAGAAGAGGAAGAGGTAAGGGAGATTAAAAAAGGCTAGCAGGTCAAGATCCTCCAAGAAAAAGAACAAAAAGAAGAAGATTAATATGGAGGTTTCAGACAAGGATATGGCTTCCACCTTGATCAAGATAAATACACTCCCAAAGAATCCAAAGAATCCACTCAACAGAGAAAAAGGTAATCTTACATAAAGAAGAGGGAAACAACACAAAGCACTTCTAATATGGTAACACCCATTTATACCCAATAATAAAAATTGAGGACTCTTTTATTCCTACAAAGGATCCACAAGGGGAGGGGAAAACACCATAAAATAAGGATACACTATCACAACAAGAGGAAACACAAAAGGAGGAAAGGACCCCAGGAGGTACCCTATTGCACCATACATTGTTGGAATTAGAAAGGCTCAAGACATAGTCCTTTGAATGGAAGAAGATAGAAAAAAGTAGAAAGGGAAAGAAAAGAGAGGGTAGTACAAAGGAACTATAGAAACAACTCCAACACCTATAGGAAAATTTGCAAATCTTGAGGATGTTGAAAACACACTGCAACAAGAAATTAATGTTGGAAAACCAAATATTGAAGAAATAACTAGAAGAACCCAAGAAGAATTCGGCTACTACAAATGATAGAATAGAGGTCATAGGGGAATCATTGACAAGGATGGCTCAATTATCTCAATAGATGTTGGACTGTAGCCAGCTAGCTATATTGTACACATTGTTCCTTAAGGAACAATAGTACAAATTCCAGATAATAAGCTTAGCACAACAAGTTGATTCATCCATTGAGACTCCTAAGGCCTTTGTAGAAGTATACCAAGATAGTAAAATAGAAAGAGAGCTACAACGTGTGAGTTTTATTTACATAACCTTTCCCTCTATCACCCATACAAATGGATTCCCAATCCATATGTACTAGGGAATGTTCAGATAATAGATTTTTCATCTTGGTTAAGGCATGAAGAGATTAGAGAAAGTACAATAAAAAGGAATAAATAATAAGAGATCCATAGATCTCTATGGATCGAGATTGACTTTCCAAATCCTGAGGATGTCTTGGCCATCCATGACACCCTTTCTACAAACCAATATTTGGCCCCAATTTGGGAGGAGAAACAAGTATAAGTCATGTCACACCTTGAAGATAATTTGAGACTTATAGGAGAAAAAGTAGCATGGGGTTTCCATGGGATGTGGTAGTCCTTACCTCATGAACTCCAAAATAGGGATCCACACTCCCCAAATTCTCTACAAATTTAATTCTTTAGAATCCCCTTGTACAAAGAAACAATGAGGAAGCTAAAAGTAAATTGGATTGGATTAAGGGTTAATCCCCCTCTCCTCCTACAAACTTCACCACTAGCTCATTTAGACAGGGACAAGGAAAACACAAAGTGGGCAGAGGTTGAAAGTACTAAGGGATATTATGAGTAAGGAGCCATCACCAGATACATAGCATGGGATATCAAACAAATGTGCACAGAACAATAGTAGGAATAATACATATGGGACATGTATCACCCTTGTTGTTTGCACAAGGGTGTGCAAAACATTTAGCTAGGGGGTAATGATGGGCCTCCATAATTTCTATCAAAAGACCCATCAATAAGGCACTTTTTGACCACCTTTGTATCTATAAACTCACATTTTTACCATGTTTAATATAAATTGTGGTTGCTTGCAAATTATTTAATGAGTGATTTGAGTTTGTGATGTTATGATTTATGCATGTGTTTATGCTTAGTTTTCATGATAATATTATGTATGAAGCATAAACTAAATACGTTGATCCACACATGGAAGGTCGTAGGTCCCAACACTTCAATAAAAAAAAGGTATATTTTCTCCTCACCTACCTCCAACTCACTTTTAGACATTAAGGATCCACTTCAATCCAATCTCCTCAAACTTAGACTCTAGGGGACCAAGAAGACAACCACTAGGCAACAAGGATCCTAATTGACGAAGTATTGGGGAGAAATGCCATAAAATATCTCCTTGATTGAAGGTAATATTTGATATATCTAGTAGTATAAAGAGAGCCCAAGGAATATCCTTGAGGAGTTAGTTTTTCAAGCATTGAATAATTACATATTGTCATTTTGTTCAGAAATCTTTGAGAACTTGGAGCTTTTCTCCATTGATGTATAATGCCTTGATTAATCAATGAATAAACTCTATTTTCTTGCTCATTAGTCTCTTCAAGGTTTCTTGTGTTTCTTGGGTAGAGACCACTCAAGAGGGCTCAAGGACCCTTCTCTATTATTTTACTTCCATGTATTTGATGTTTTGTATTAATCTTGTATTTATTTAAGGTAATTAGAATGATTAATACATAGATCTGTTGATTAATGCAACTCAGTCATGTTTCCTATAGAGTAATTCACGGTTCTATAGAAGATTAGTTGGATTGTTTTATTAGGCTTACAATTTTATTCCAACACCATTAAATCATGTTTTGATTGTTTCATCAGCCTCAGGAAGAAACAACAAGTTGTGTGAATATTTTGGACCTTTCCTATAGATTGTACTATAGGATTGTTACATTTCCTGTAGAACAACACAAATTTATGTTTTATTGCATTTTCCACTTAATGATTGATTCCTTCTAGGTGTCAGATTGATGTTATCATGCTATGGTACTTTATGAGGGGTTAGGAACTTAGTTAGAAGTCAATATTTCTGCAAGTAGCTTAGTTTCAATTTAGAAAAAATACTATATTTATGGTTCAATTTTCTTCATTCTTCTTTATGAAATGGTTTCATAAGCAATGCTCTATTTTCAACCTTACAATAGTTTCCTTTGAAGCAATGTTTGTTCTTAGATAGATGCTCATTTATTTCCATCATTCTTGAATTAGTTCAATTTTTAGTTGTAATGGTTTTCTTTCTTAATGGTTTTTCCCTCTTTTCAAAGTACTTAGAGTGAGACCGGGGATATCACAAGCCCCAACTAGTAGATAGGTGCATAAGAATTTAATAGGTGCATAAAGAGGAAAGTAGGTGTATTCTGCATATATAGTACATAGTACCTCGGAATTTTATACGAACCCTGGGTTGATAATTAAAGTGGCAAGTTGAGGAAAGGGAAACATTATTGATATTATTCCAAGGCCCACCAATCAAGCTCATTAGAGTTCTTTCCACCAAATGCAATGGCATTTTCTTCTTTCCTAAAATAATTAGAGGTGAATGCTTCTATTCTTGGAAGGAATCATAGGGATTTTAATACTTATTCTTACCATGAGTATATTAAGCATATGTATATCACATTATTTTTAGTATTAGGAGATTATTATTATGGATTTGTGTAATGAATACTTTTGGTTTCCTAGTCTCATGGAGTAGTTGAGAGCATTTTTCCAACTATCTCTATTATTTTCATTTGTTGCTAGTTCTTAGGATCTAGTGATGTAACATACCCAACCACCCCTATACAATATTGGGGCAGTGGGGTACTTCAAGTTTTCTTCCATCAACCTTATGTTTTTCTCTAATACCTTTATGGCTCATGCCCAACCTTCCATCTAGGATGATATCCACATTACATAACTTTGATACCATAATTTCCTCACTATTATGTTATTAATTTAATTAATAGTTTATTCTCATACATATAAATAGAAAAAAAAAAAAACAATTCATAACATCACATCATTTATTCAACATAATCACACATAAACCATATGCACTTAACCCCTAGGAATAATTCACCAATTGGATACAAACAAAGGATGTTCCACCCAACCATAGGCTCATTGTTGTCTATCATCTTTCTACAATAGGGCCACCCCTGAGCTAAGGCTATGAATACACAAGGATGAAACACCTATGGTTGGCTCTAATCCTCTCACTTAGCCCAATTTCCCAACATATCACAATTTTTTAACTTCTACAATAATTCCAATCCACCAGCTCTCTTTCCTCTTCAACCTACACTACCCAAGGAATGGGATCACCTTATCTACCACACAATCCCTTGTGATATCCCACTTCCCTCTAAGGCTCCAACATAGGTTGGCCATGAAAATTATTTGTTGTAGACTCCAATAATTCTCAATCATAATGGATATACTAAATGTCCACCATGTCCCTTGCTCATGGTCACAAATTCCTCATGGTTTTAGGGAAACAATTCCCCATATTTTTTCACAACCATATTATCCACAATTTCATGGAATTACTTTCCCATTATTCCAATACCATCATAGGATAACAACTTGGGATATTAGAGATAACTTCCTCCAAGGAAGAATGACCATTCCCCTTACATACATCTAAACTTTGGCATGTGTTTGCATGCTAACAATGCATCATGTGGCTTCTTAAGAAGCTCATGTATCTCACTTGGAAACTAACCCCAATGTTATCATGACTTATGATAATGTAAGGTAAAGTACATAGGATTAAAATAAAATATTATTGTTTGGTTTGGCCCCTTTGATCCCCCTAAGCCCCATTTATTTCCTCTCTTGTGGAATCATATCCCCCCATGTATTTTTTCCTTCTCCATCTACAGTTGGTGATGTATTTTTATTATCATTGTACAATATTTACATATTAAATTATTCATCTCTCAAATTTTCATCATATATACATTTATACAAATTTCTCATTCAGGGATCAAATTGAGGGTATTGCATTCCCCTCCTCCTAAATTTTGCACTGTACTATGTGCACATCACCATACATATATACAACATTTTGGTTTTGCATCAAAAATATGTTTACAACAAAATTTTAAACCCAATGTGGATATTCCTTCCACATTGCATCTTCCATGTCACTTCTTCAAGGTTGTAGTACATCCATTGGACCTTGTACTAGTCCCATGGATTTTCTCCTTAGCAATGTATCCTTTCTATTCAATATACTTTTTAGTTGTAGTTGGATTTGAATTTATTTTCCCTTGGAACAACACCATCCTTGGTGTTCTTATTTCTAGGCACTCAATTCATGTCTTAGTTATTCAGTTGTTCCTATAAAAACAATCAAGAAAACATATATTTGTTAAGCACACACTTGTATTGAGATGGGGGTGTGAATTTGTATAAGACAATATTTAATTATTTCAACATTCATCAACCATAAGAAATAAATCACACATAAGATCTATAAACTACAGAACACAAAACACAAGATTTCTATGGAACCCCTTTCAAGAGAAAACCACAAAAACTTGTCTTTATAATTATTCATAGGCACCAACCTACTGTTGCAAATATTCATAGGCACCAATATAATGAAGACACCAATCCCAACTAATACAAATCCTTTTAGGAACCAACCTAATTTTACAGATATTTGTAGACACCAACCTACTGGAGACACCAATCCCCACCGCTAAGCACCAACTTAGCAAGAGAAACCAATCTCTTCATATGAGCAGCACCAACCCTCAAGTTACGACTTCTTCTTTAGTGATATGACTTATTCAAACAATGATGAACCTTTGCATTTCCTTCACTGAATATACTCACTACTTCTTCACATATATATTCTTCTTTTCACGACTCTCCTTTTCTCAGAATGATATTCAATCTTCGCTCATATATATATATATATATATATCCTCTTCAAATTATGTTATTTATATAGAAGGATATTACATTTTTTCTCACACCCTTTTACCTCTTATGCTTCTTCCTTTTATACCTCTTTTTGTCTCTTCATAAAGAGTGGTGATGATTCCAAGAGACATGTCCCATTAATTAAATGATTAATTTCCTTTTTTTTATCATCCCAAAGAAGAGCCCATGGTTTTGGTAACCCGTGGTATTTATTTTTTCTTTATTTTGGTAAATCTTCCTTTACTTTGGTGAATCTTTCTTCGGTAAATATTTCTTTACTAAATTATTTGTACATACAGTTATTTGCACAAAAAGTCAATTACAATATAATTATCATATATTGTCTTTGACATCAATGACAATATGTTCAACAATCTCCCCCTTTGTCATTGATAGAAATCCTGCAACGAAACACATAATCTAGCAGGAATACAAAGAATTCTCCCCTTTGCTACAATACTCCCCCTTTCTATAAATCTCCCCCTTTGGCATCAATGGAAAATACATGCTCCCCCTGGACTTGTGCTTCTCCTTAAGCACTTAGTGACTAGATGAGATGGATATTACTCACAATTTTTGTCTGGGATATTCACTTGTATCTTTGGGAAGGGATTTTTTGAAAATATCTGCAATCTGTTCTTTGGTAGCAATATATTCGAATTTGAAATTTGTTTTTGCTACATGTTCTCTTAAGAAGTGATACTTTATTGGAATATGATTTGTTCTTGAGTGCATGATAGGATTCTTTGAAATATTTATTTCACTTGTGTTGTCACAAAGTATTGAGATTGGATGATCATATTCTACCTTAATATCTCTCAATGTTTGCTTCATCCAAATAACTTGTGTGCAACATGATCTCATTGCTATATACTCAGCCTCTATTGTGGATAGAGAAACTAAAAGTTATTTCTTTCTCAATCAAGACACTAGACTGTTTGCTAGAAAGAATGCTCCTCCACTTGTACTTTTCTTATCATCAACACTACCTGCCCAATCCACTTTTGTATATGTTGTTAGAGTAAAATATTTACTTATTGAGTACCACAAGCCGAAGTCCAAGGTTCCCTTTAGATATCTAAATATTATTTTCATTTCTTTCACATGAGTCTCTTTTGGTGCAACTTGAAACTGGGCAACCAATCCTATTGCTTGCCTAATGTTCGGTCTTGATTTTGTCACATATAGTAGGATTCCAATCATTAACCTATGAAACATTTGATTTTCTTCTAAAGATTCATAACATTTTCTCAATTTACAACATGTGACCATGGGTGTGTTGACTGGTGCATAATCTTCCATTATAAATTTCTTTAACATTTCCTTGATATACTTGGTTTGTGAAATAAATAAGCCTTTGTCGGAATGATAAATCTATAAACCAATAAAAAATGATAGTTCACCAAACATATACATCTCAAATTCTTTTTTCATTTTCTTGGAAAACTCTTGGCACATATTGTTTATACAACCTCCAAAAATGATGTCATCTACATAAACCGCAACAATTAATTGATCTTTTTTTTTTCTCGTCTTGATGTAGAGATTGTTTTCTACAATTCTTCTTTTGAAGCCTTGGTGTTGTAGATATTTATCAAGTCTATATACCAGGATCTGGGGGCTTGCTTTAGCCCATAAAGTGATTTCTTCAATTTTCACACATGATCCTTATTTTATGATCATAAGAACCCTTCTGTCTGTTCAATGTATACTTCTTCCTTTAGATTTCCATTGAGAAAGGATAACTTGACATCCATTTGATATACTTTGAAGTTCTTGAAACATGCAAATTCCAAAAACATTCTAATATCTTCTAGTCTTGCAACCGGGGAAAAGGTTTCTTCGAAATCAATACCTTCAACTTGAGCATATCATTTAAAAATCAATCTTACTTTATTTCTTATTACTTTCCCATCTTCATTAAACTTGTTCCTGAAAACACACTTGGTGCCAATCACATTTTTTATATTTTGTCGTTAGAATAAGTTCCCATGTATTATTCTGCTCGATTTGATTTATCTCTTCTTCCATATCATCAATCCCATTCTTATCTTCGCTCGCTTCCATAAATTTCTTAGGTTGTATTTTAGATAGTAGGGATAAGTTTGCATGTTCTGGTTCACTTTCTAGTCTTCTTCTAGTATGAACTCTTGTATATTTATTACCAAGAATTAGATTTTTCAAATGATTTTGTTAGTACTAGAAGTCTCACCTAGACTACTATAGGTGTGATCCTAATACCCATCAAAAAACTTTGTAGGTTTGTAAAATATAAGAGTTTAGTTCAATATGTAGCAAATGGGTGAGAAACTCAGTTTAAAATTTCAATACAAAACCTCCACAAAATATACATCAGCAAGCAAGGATTGAATAGTCTCGGACAAGTATTTAGAATATAAATGGAAATATGGAAGACTTGGTAGATGTAAAATACATGCATCATGTTACATCGGGTAATTCTAAAACACATACAGTAGAAATCTCGTCAAGTAGGAACCTCCTAATCAAGAAGAGAGTACTTGATAACACTTGCACCAATTAACAAGCAGTAAATCATTCATTGCATTAAGGAACAAGTACTAAGATTAATCCTTCACCAATATCTATTATCAGAGTAATATTGAAACACATATATTAAAGTAGAAGAATAAATCGATCATTAACTTATCCAACATTCTTAAGTCTGGTTACATACAATATGGAAACTTTTACAGTTGAAAGTAATGAAATGAGTCTCACAATACCCATTCTCCTCTTCTATAAAAGTTACCTCCCTCATAAAATATCCAAATACATCAAAGATATCTCTAGGAGGTCTCATCTTTCTCCATGCATTGGATTATATACTTTGGAGATATGTGGCAATAGACATACAGACAAAAATCCAACAAATTGCTAGATTTCAGGAAGTTGTTGGCAGTATTAAATACAACTGCAACCAACTCATTGCATGGAGATTTAATGAAGTTGGATGTTAGTTATAAGTGTCCCTTGATGTCTAAATTTCTCCTAGGGAACCATTCTAACCTCCTCAGACAGGTGGCATCCCTCCTACAACTTGTATTTATCAAATTGTTAGGGTTTGCAGTGCATCTGCAGGATTCAGTACAAACTTTCCTATAGGTGATGTTTTCAACTTTTCTCCCAAACGGAAAACTGCATCGGGATGAGGTTTCTCCATAAAATCAAACACATTATTTTTATCATCCACAAAAAAATTCCGAAAAACCCAGTTCGTATATTTCAAGATATGATGAAAATACGACTTTTTTTCTTACTAAATTGCTGCAAATTGTTTTAATTTTAGCAGTTCGCAGCAACTTCGGCAGAATGCACTGCGAACTTCCTATAGATGTAATTTTCACTTTTGATCACTACAATTGATGTAAAAACCATGGAGACAAGATTCAAACCTCTGTTCATCCCTTGTATAACCT
This sequence comes from Picea mariana, assembly GCA_032191745.1. Taxonomy (NCBI): domain Eukaryota; kingdom Viridiplantae; phylum Streptophyta; class Pinopsida; order Pinales; family Pinaceae; genus Picea; species Picea mariana. Next base: position 191,770 of record JASDQU010011192.1, on the reverse strand, counting down.
CTGAACCGTGCAAGATGACTCACAAAAACAACAAGTGAGCAAAATCATGAACATAAGTTGCTCTTTTAATTGTCGCACTTCTTCCTTTGGTGAGTATCCATGAAAACTAAATCAAAACCCCCCTATGATAATAGTTTCTACTAGAGTAAGTGATGAAAACTAACAATTTATGGTTTTATTGCTTGATTGGAAATAGTTATGGTTTTGTTAGCAAGAGGATTTTATGCTTAAATCAATAGTGAAGAAACTAAGAAATGGAGGTAAAGATAACAACCTAAAACTGAAAGAAACCTCCAATAGACAAATTTCTAAGCGATTGTGTAAAATGGAGGATTTGCAGCGCAATTTCTCAGTTTGCAGTGAATTGACAATTTGCATCAACGAATTTTAGTCTAGGGTTTTCATCAGAAAGATTTGCAATTTCACAGGTAAGGAGAGGAATATGATGTTGAGTGAGGTGATGTTTTTCAAACTTGAGTGAAAGAGAGTTCAATTTGGGTTTTAGCAAAATGTGTAAAACAGAGGATTCATAACGCCTCCATTTCACAGTGAATTTGGAGTTTGCAGCAACTAGGATTTGCAGCGAGTAGGGTTTTGAAAATAGGATTTTAGGTAATAGGAATAAACATAAAAACAAGTATCTAACATCAAATCCCACTCCTTGCTACAGAGAACCAATCCTATCATCCCTTTAAGCTTCCACCATCGACCTCTTCAAAGAGTTTGCAGTGAAACAATCTGCAACGCGCTCTTTGCAAAAGGAAATGAAGATATAAAATGATAAACCCTCTCTTTGAAAATGACTCTTTAGATATGCTTGATGATGTGATGGAATTGAAAAATAGATTTCATCATTAGAGAATTTTTCAAAATTATATTCATAAAAATATTTCGCACATGCTCTATTTTTGAATTGTTGCGAACTTTAGGAGAGTCTCTTGACTCCTGAACATTCCATGTGTTAACATCTGGCTCCATGGGGGATGACATGCTCCCTGTGAGATGCCAAGAACATTATATCTCTAGTGCCTTATCTGTCAGTTGAATATGATTCTAATTTCAATAGTTGTTCACCTACTTGCAAGTTAAATCATCTTACAAAGACAAGTTGCTAGTTCCATTGGGCATGGAGTCATTATTAGCTCTCTAATCTATAACACACCCTAACAAACAAAACTTCATGCTCAAATGCGAGATTATTCATCACACACCCTACTTCTAACCAAATAAGTCTAGTTGATTATGTGAAAGATAATTTCCAATGCAGCCATGTAATCATTTTTCCGACAGAATGATCTTCTTGTTTTCATCAAAATGAACATGTGAAAAAATAATAAAGGCTAAAAAATGGAATCAACAACGCATACTCATTGAATCAAGATGATTGTATGTTGAATGATACAACATTGAAAACCTTTGGAAATTCCATCTCCATGTAACTGGCCACTGGGTCATGAAAATCACGACAAAACTCTTATTGAAGTAGAAGCTTGAACTGCTCATCTATAATTTATGTTATATTTACAAGACTAACATCCACTTGATCTCCTTGAAGCAACTCATAGTCCACACTTATTTCATTATGATCCAGGACAGTAAAATTCCCTTTAATATGTCCATAAGATTTTTTAGCAGAAATCTCTTTAACATCATTCAAAGCAAGGGCACTGGGATGAGAAAATAGTAGACTGTCTTCATAAATTTCAGTAGCAGGAACAATATACTCAATAAAAATTTCATTATGTTGGATTGTTTCACTCTCTTCAATAGAATCAAATGCAATATTATCATTCAAAATCTTGTACAAATCTATATGTGTTGATGCAAAAGATGGTTCCTCTAAATCATCCTTATAACCATCAAAAACAAGAAGGTCTCCATAGACATTTTTAACAACAACTCCATGACTATAAAAAACTTCTGACGTAATATCAAAGGTATCTGTAATCTAAATATCATTAGCTGCAACATGAATACACTGTTGAACATCCTTTTTCTAAAAATCAAAACTAGATAAGATTTCATCAGCTAATGAGTCTTATTGTGCTTCATAAATATTTAATTCCTTCTCATTATCACCGTATTCATCATAAACTGGAGCAGCCTGATAAATTTCTAATGACAAAGATGCAGATTTATGTTATTTTATACTATCATCAGCAATATGACTTTCGAACATATTTGGAACAACTATTGTATCATAGTTACTGCTAATATAAACATTTAGATAAATGAAAAATGCATCTAGAGTATCATTGTCATCAACTTCAGTATCATAATTTTGAAAATATTTGTGTTGTAAAGTAGAATTAGAAGGAGATACAGTAGAGAATGAGTCTTCTTCAACTTCCATAGAATAATCATCCCCTTCCTCTACACTGCTAGAAGAATCAACTACTAAATAATGAGTGTATGATGTATATCCCTCGCAGCAATGCTCAAAAAGAATCTCAGCTAGATAAAATTTATTGTAATATGAAGAAAAGGCAACATGAAAATCCTTCAAAGATGAAATACTAGAGGGAGGAAGAGTTTTGTACCATTGTCTTGCATAGCCATCTAATGAATACATGAACATTTTCATCAACACGTCCTCATGATATAGATCCATTTGATCCATGCATTGATGAAAATTAATGATATGTTGTGCAATATTATCCTCTTTCCTTTCTCTAAATATAGGCATAAAATCTCCTCATTCTAACATATGAGGTACTAGATGTGGGAAACCAAGAACTACAAAAAAGTTGAGAGGTGAAAACCTCTAAGACAAAACAACAACAAATTCCTTCGGCATTCTGAAAATGTGGAGTTGCCATTGGATCTATCCTTCATGGAGTCACTAGGTGCACTAAGAAGTCTGTCTGTTTACTGGTTTTTGTACGCCAACAAAACTAGTAGTATCCTTGTCATATAGCCCAAGGAAATATCTTCAATTTCTCCTCCTCGACAATGGCACCAAAAATGTTAGTACTAGATGTATCACCTAGAATGTTATATGTGTGAGCCTAATACCCATCAGAAAAATTTGTAGGTTTGTAAAAGATAAAAATTTAGTTCAATATGTAGTGAATGGGTGAGAAACTCAATTTAAAATATCAACACAAAACCTCCACAAAATATACATCATCAAGCAAGGCTTGAATAGTCTCAGACTAGTATTTAGAATATAAATGGAAAGATGGAAGACTTAGCAGAAAATGTAAAATATATACATCATGTTACATTAGGTAATTCTGAAACACATACAATAGGAATCTCGTCAAGTAGGAACCTCCTAATCAAGAAGAGAGTACTTTGATAACACTTGCACCAGTTAACAAACAATAAATCATTCACTACATTAAGGAACAAGTACTAAGATGAATCCTTCACCAATATCTAGCATCAAAGTGAGATTGAAACAAAGATATGAAAGTAGAAGAAGAAATTGATCATTAACTTATCCAAGATTCTCAAGTCTGGTTACATACAGTTTGGAAACTTTTACAGTTGAAAGTAAAGAAATGAGTCTCACAATAGCCGCTCTCCTCTTCTCTAAGAGTTACCTCCCTCATAAAATATCCAAATACATCAAAAATATCTAGGAGGTAGACTCTTTCCCCAAGCATTGGATTATGTGCCTTGGAGATATGTGGAAATATACAAACATACAAAAATTCAATAAATTGCTAGATTTTGGGAAGTTGTTAGCAGTATTAAATACAACTGTAGCCAACTCATTGCATGGAGATTTAATGAAGCTGGATGTCAGGTACAAGTGTCCCTTTATGTATAAATACCTCCTAGGGAACCATTCAAACCTCCTCATATAGGTGGCATCCCTCCTACAACTCAAATTTATCACACTGTTAGGGTTTTCAACGCATCTGCAGGATTCGCTACAAACTTTCCTGTATGTTAAATTTTCAAATTTTCTCCCAAACGGTGAACTGGGTCGAGATTATTTTTGGTCATCAAGTCAAATACATTATGTTTCTACTCCACAAAAAAATTCAGGAAAACCTAGTTCATATATTTCAAGATATGATGAAAATATGACTTTGCTTCTTACTAATTTGTTGCAAATTGTTTTAATTTTAGCAATTCCCATCGACTTTAGTAGAATGTGCTGAGAACTTTCTGTAGACATCATTTTGTTTTCCAATCATTAAAAATGGTTTCAAAACCATGCATACAAGCTTCAAACCTATGTTTATGCCTTGTATAACCTCTGAACCATGCAGGATGACTCCCAAAAACAATAAGTGAGCAAAACCATGAACAACATAAGCTACGATTTTAAATGTTTCACTTATTCCTTTGGTGAGTATCCATGAAAACTAAATAAAAACCCTCTCTGATAACAGTTTCTACCATAGTAAGTGATGAAAACTCACAATTTAGGGTTTTGTTGCTTGATTGGCAATAGTTAGGGTTTTTCTAGCAAGAGGATTTTATGCTTAAAGCAACAATGTAGAAACTGAAAGAGACTGAAATTGAGAAATGGAGGTAAAAATAACACCTAAAAAAGAAATAAACCTCCAAGAGACAAATTTCTGAGTGATTGCGTAAAACAGAGGGTTTGCAGCGCAATTTCTCAGTTTGCAGTGAATTGGCAATTTGCAACAACGAATTTTAGTCTAGGGTTTGCATTAGAAAGATTCGCAATTTCATAGGTAAGGAGAGGAATATGATGTTGAGTGAGGTGATTTTTTTCAAACCTGAGTGAAAGCGAGGTCATCTTGGGTTTTAGAAAAATGTGTAAACAGAGGATTCATAGTGCATCCAGTTCGCAGCGAATTTAGAGTTTGCAGCAACGAGTATTGTTTTGAAAATAAGCTTTTAGATAATAAGAATAAACATCAAACAAGTATTTGACATCAAATCCCACTCCCTGTTGTAGATAACCAATCCTATCATCCCTTTAAGCTTCCACCATCTACCTCTTCAAAGAATTTGCAGCGAAATAGTCTACAATGCACTCTTTGCAAAAGGAAATGAAGACATAAAACGATAAACCCTCCCTTTGAAAATGACCCTTTAGAGATGGTTGATGATGTGATGGCATTGAAAAATAGAGTTCATCATTAGAGAATTTTGCAAAATGATAATCATAGAAATATTTGGCATGTGCTCTATTTTTGAATTGTTGAGAAATTTAGGAGAGTCGCTTGACTCCTTAACATTTCATCTGTTAACATATTATTTTGGACAAATATAGATGGTGCCTTTGTATCTTGACGTCTTCTTCTTCTTCTTCTTCTTATTCTTCTTTGCAGCTCATCTCTTCTGGATGTTCATTTGATTTCTCCTTTTGAGGCCTTGGTTCATCCAATTTTACATTTGCACTTTGTACAATTTTGCGCAATCTTTTATTGCAACATCTATAATCCTTACTTCTAGATGAATAACCAAGAAGGATACCTTCATCATCTCTAGATTCAAATTCCCCAAATCCTTATCATTTCTCTTTATGTAGAACTTTCCCCCAAAACATTTGAAGTATTTAACTTTTATTGGTATACCATTCCATAATTCATAAGGTGTTTTGTTGTTGTTAGCTCTAATTTACCCTTTGTTCATAATGCAGACTGCAGTGTTGACTACTTATCTCCAAAACCTATCTAATAGCTTAGTTTCATTTAACATTGTTCTATTCATCTCTTGTATGGTTCAAATTTTCCTTTCTACAACTCCATTCTATTGTGGAGTTCTTGCAATTGAAAAATCTCTCTATATTCCATGAAGCTCATAAAAATATTCAAATTCATTTGAGATAAATTCACCTCCTCGTTCTAATATCAGGCACTTGATTCTTAAATCAATTTCATTTTCAACCAAGACTGTGAATGCTTCATATTTTCTTTTAAGAGTGCAACCCATGTCATTCTTGAGTATTCATCAATGAAGAACATGAAGTAACTTTCGCCTTGTAAACTTTGTATCTATTTTGGCCCTGTTATCGCACACGTTGTAGGTTGGGAAAATCCTGACCCAACCACCAAATGGAGACAACTTAGAGAACACCTACCCACTGTCACCATAGGTAGGTATTCTTGTCATTTTAGAAATAATAGAATCACCTCAAGGGGGGAATCCCGGTGACCCTGGGAGAAATGAGATGGAAAGAGAAGAGATGAAGGAAATTCCCCCTATATGTCAAGATAGAAGATGAAAAAAGGCTTGGGAAAGAGTATCGGTGGTATTATAAGTTTTCCAAGAGATAAGAACACCTGCAAAGAATCATGTACCTACCCGAGACACAAGAAAAAATCGAGTATATATGTATAATATTAGGTGGACGAACAAGTTAGGAATGTTGCACCTAATTGCAGCAGTAAACAACAATGTATATCAGTAATAAAGTAATTATAAAATCTGCTAAACAATTACATAAATTCCAACAAATGATGCAAGAGATAATCTAGATAAACGTCAGTAATCCTCAAGTATGAAACGATAAGACTTTAGCAATGAAACAACACTATAATAAAAGGTGTTTGTAGAGATATTTTACAGCCGTATCGCTGTAGAAACCAAGATTTTACAGCAATAAATCCAACCACCAAAACTCACAAAGAATCAACCCAAAAGTTGTGTTAGGCCAAGTAGATAAATGTGGCAAACTCTTAGCAAATTCGGACGGTTGAAAAGCAAGTTATGAATGAGAATATGTTAGGGTTTCTACAGACCTAATGGCTGTAAATTAAGATTTATAACATCAGAAAGCAATATGCCTTATAGGGGATGCCCTAGTGGCTAAGAGGTGTGCTAGGCACAAGCAACAAAACCCAAATTGTAGAAAATTGAAATGGCCAAAAATCACATTTCCCAATGCGCTATTTTATTTCTCCAATGCAAAAAAGTAAATGATTTATGGAGTCAAAGAATGATTTAACTATACTACTTCCTTGGGGGTGTAAACCCTCTTAATCCCCAAGGAAAGTAAATCTAACTAGGAAAGTGCTAGAAGGGTGTAAGCACTATTACTTACCCTAGCACTTCCTTAAGTAACAAATTATTTCCAAGACAAATATTGATGAGCTTAGTGGGGTTTATGCACTTATACTCCCCAAGAATTTCAACCAGTTAACCTTGCAACTAAGAAAAAGAGACAATAACAAGATGAAACCGTTCAACTAGAGAAAGAATCAACAAAATAAATTTCTACATTACCAAGATTTATCCACCAATGTGTAAGAGAAATGCTCCATAGGAGGTAGCGCACCACTTCCTTCCACCAATAACAAAGTAAACCATGACAAATGCAAAAGAGAGAGAAAAATCCCCAAGGGTAGCATAAATTTCAGCCAAGTACTTCTCACAATGAGAGAGTTATGTTATGAAATGAGATTCACATGATCTCTATTTATAAAAAATGTTTAAAACATAGTTTGTCTACTTAATTAGGGTAAAACATAAGATAAGGGGTCAACAACCCTTATCTTGCCTCTTTACATAAATAATAATATTTAATTTACACTTTTGAACATTAGAAACCCTAAAACACGATGGTGTCAATCCTTTAGGGAGATGTTTTGACACTTTCCAAGTTGTTGGACGAGAAAGTGGAGGTTGTTGGGGATCCTAGAGCCTCCTCTTCATGCACTAAGGTCAATCCCTGCCTCCTTCGGTCAAATCATGCTAAGTTTCAATGAACAACAACTCCATCACCACCAACCTAAGCCCTAGGTGACGTCAAGCCCCAAAGAATGACGTTTTTCCCCTCCTAGGAAATTTGATTGGCATGTGAGGGATAGGCTATAATGAAATTTAAACAAAGATAAACATTATTTTCATACAAATATTCATGTGGAAGCAACAATAACACATAGATGCAATATATACAGGCAATTCTGATAAAATTATAGTGCATGTACCTAAACACAACATTTAAACATAGCATGTAAAATTAACATATAATTTGTACTTATCTTTTTATGAGAAGACCATCGACTGCGTGCATACCTTCCATGAACTTCCCAACCTTAGACCACGTTGCTCCAAGCTATAAATAGTGAGTCACCCCCAAGCTGGGACTAAACTCCACCCAAGGAAAAGAAATCCTAGGCTAGGTCGAGGCTACAGGAAGTTGCACAATGAAACAGGAAGGATTCTCTCCAAGGAGCCTACTTACACCCACTGCTCACAGAATCTCATTCCCTACATGCATGTCCCACCTCAAGAATATACACCTTCACTTTTCCACGGTCCATCAGTTGCTCCACTTCCCTTCCAGGGATTCGGCAACATGTCGGATCGAGAATTCTCAAAGCTTTGTAGTTGTTGTTGGACTCCCTCCATGAGAAATCACTTCCCCAACAAACTCTCTCACCTGGAGAGAGTTGATCATAGCCCTGAAAACCTGCTTCTTCAACCACGGGCCTGACAACCCGCCTCTTCAAACCACAACAGAAAAATTGGGTGAGGCAAGGGGACGACTCAGCAATTACAGAGGTTCAACAATGGAGGACATGGCTCTGGTTGCGTGCCTGTTCAATGCGTGTGTGAACTACACAAGGGATGGAAATAATCATGAGTTAACTTGTGAGGAAATATGGAAATAAATGGTGAGAATTTTGAGAATGGTCGGAATGCTCAGAGCAAGAATGGTGACAATGGTCAGACTGTAGAATCGTGAGAGAACCAAAATGGTGAGAGCAAACTCATGAGTGCCAGAATGGGGAGAGCGAAATCGTGAGTGCCATAATGGGAAGAGCGAACCCCCAATGCTAGAAATTTCCACACATAAATTTTCATGAGTCCTATATGACACTTAGGGTTTCGTTCCCCTCCCCAAAGTAACTTAGCATCACTGGGTTTATTTCCCAAACTTTAGTAATTTAGGAAATACATTATAATATTTCCTTGGGTTAATCCCTCAATCTTATCCCCTTTTCCTAGCCTCTCATCCCCCTTTCCCTTCCCTTCATAGTGAATATTAGTCCCCCATAACTCTTTCTTCATGGTTGGTCGACATGCAACAATGTATTTTATTAATAATCTGCATAATTACATATACAAAAATAGGCTCTCTGGCCTTAGCATCTAGGCTCTCCAGCCTAATAAACACATAAGCATACCATCTTAGAAATACTTGGCTCACCAACCTATAAACATCATTACAATTCAACAGGGGCTTGACCTTGGGGTATTACAATCCCCTCCCCTTATTTTTTCACTGTCCTCAGTGCAACTCATTTACATAACATCAACAAGATTTTCAAAATCTTCAAAAAGATGCGGGTATTCTACCCACAGAGAATCTTCATGCTCCATGTTGCGTCCTCAGGACCATACTAGGTCCATTGGACCTTTACAATCCCTATGGCTCGATTCCGAAGCTGTTTGATTTTTTGGTCCAGAATATGTACCAAATGCACTTGAAAAGTGCTTTCTTGCTCCACCCAAATCACATTCCAATCAATAACATGATTAACATTAGGTTTATATTTCTTAAGCAACGATACATGGAATACATTATGTATATACATATATGCAAGTAATGCAAGCATGTAATCTACTGATCTGATCCTCTCTAGGATTTCAAATGGCCCACAATATCTAGCTGCCAACTTGGAACAGTTTCCCAACTTCATGGAACTTCTGTTGGCCTTCACCTTCAAGAAAACATGATCACCCACTTTAAATTCATTGTGATTTCTGTTCTTGTCAGCATAGCTTTTCTACCTATCTTGGGCAGCCTTTAAATTATGTTTAATCTTCATCATTTTCTCTTCCATTTCTCTGAGCAACTCTGGCCCAACTAATGCTCTGTCAGCTCGATTATCCCAGGTTACTGGTGTGTTGCACTTTCTGCCATAAAGTGCCTCAAATGGGATCATCTTCAGTGATGCTTGGTACCCATTGTTGTAGGCAAATTCTACCAAGTGTATCTAATCCTCCCATTTATATGGTTTTTCCATCACATACATCCTTAGCATATCTTCTATCACTTGGATCACCCTATCTGTTTTCCCATCAAACTCAGGATGATAAGTTGTGTTGAAGTTCAGATTTATTTAGAACCCTTTGAATAACCCCTTCCAGAACTTTGAGGTAAACTTTGGGTCTCTGTCAGACACTATTGTTTTGGGTATGTTATGCAAGCATGCTACTTCCCTCATATAGATATCATCAACATTGGTTTCCTTGTGAGTAACCTTCATAGGAATAAATGGGAATCTTTAGTAAGCTTGTAAACCACCACCATGATAGCATCATGCTGCTCGATTTTTTTGGGAAATTTGGTGAGGAAATCCATTTTCACCACTTCCCACTTACACTCGGGAATGGGTAATGTTTATAGCAACCTAGCTGGGTGTCTATTCTCATCCTTGACCCTTTGACACTCCAAACATTTAGCAATGTATTCAACAATTCCTCTCTTCATGCAAGGCCAATAATATTGGCTCTTGACTGTTGAAACTATTTTTTGATATCCTGGGTTCCCAACATAAGGTACATTATGCATCTCTTTTAAAATCATACTCCTCAATTCAGGAGAATTGGGTACATAAAATCTATTCCTGTACAAGAGAATTCCATCAATTCCCAATTCATAGTCTACAACTTTCTGTTGCATTTTTCCTTGTTGCAATTTCGTTACCAATTCCATGTACTGCAAAACTGTTTTTGCAGCCTCATAAATTATGCCTTTAAGATTTGCCTAATACACACTAAAGGTTGTAGCATGCAGTTCATGCACTCTCATGATGAGTGCATCAACCACTTTGTTCTCCTTTCCTTTGATGTGCTTAATATCAAAGTCATACTCACAGAGGAATTCCAACCATTTGTTCTGCCTAGCATTCAAAGTTGGTTGATCAAACAAATATTTCAAACCATTATGGTTTTTCCTCAGCTAAAACCTTTTTCCCATAAGGTAGTTCCTCCACTTCTTCAAGGCATGCACTATGGATGCCAACTCCAAATCATGAGTGGCATAGAGCCTTTCATGCTATTCCAGTTTTCTGGATTCAAAACATATCACAAATCTGTTATGGCTAAGGACTACACCAAGTCCTTCTTTGCATGCATCTATGCAAACCACGAAATATTCATTTGGATCAGCAAGCCTCAGAATTGGATCACTGGTTAACAACTACTTCAATTGTTGGAAGCTCTTTTCACATTCTGTTGTCCATTGAAACTTAACCCCCTTCCTTTGCAAGGAAGTGATTGGGTGAGCAATTCTCGAAAACCCTATAATGAACCTTCTGTAGTATCCATTTAGACCCATAAAGGATGAATTCTATCACATTTTTAGGTGTTTTCCACCCTTTGATGGCCTCAAACTTTTCAGGGTCTATTGTTATCCCTTCTTCGGATATGATATGCCCCAAATAGTGAATTATGTTTTGATAAAATGAGCACTTGTTCAATTTGGCATATAGTTGGTGCTCTCTTAGCACTTGTAACACCATTCTCAAATGATGTTCATTCTCTTCTTCTGACTTGGAAGACACAAGGATGTCATGCAAAAAGACAATGACAAACTTGTCTAAATATTATCGGAAAACACCATTCATCAAGCACACAAAAACAACTGGTGCATTTGATAACCCAAATGGAACCACTGTGAATTCGCAATGACCATACCTTGTCCTGAAGGCGGTCTTGCTGATGTATTCATCTATGATCCTTACTTGATGATATTCTGGCCTAAGATAAATCTTTGAGAATATCCTTGCATCCTTTATCTGATCAAAGAGATCATCAATCATTTGAAAAGGATATGTGTTCTTTATGCTCACTTTGTTCAATTGACTGAAATCGATGCACAATTTCAATGTCCCATATTTCTTCTTCACAAATAAGACTGGGGCACCCCAAGGTGACACACTTGGGCATATATACCCCTTCTTCAACATCTCTTCAAGCTACATTTGCAACTCCTTCATCTCTGGTGTACTCATTCTGTAGGGAGACTTTGATATTGGAGCTGCTCTAGGAATCAAATTTATAGAGAAATCAATATCTCTCTTTGGGGCTAGTCTAGGTATCTCCTTAAACACATCTTCAAAATCTTTCAGGACTGAGTGATCTTCCATATTTGGCACCTTATCCTTAGATGCTTCCTCCATATGGGTTGCAAATATTTGGCATCCCTTCCTGTAACACTTCTTCAGCTGCATTGTTTAGATCTCTCGGACAATAATTGCTCTAGGAATTCCTTAGACTATTCTTGGGTTCCCTTCTTCATCCAGGAAAGTAAATTCCTTGTTATGACAGTCTAAGACAACATGGTGTTGGTCTAACCAATCCATACCAATTAGACAGTCATATGAACCCAATGGAAGGATGTTCAAATCTACCTTGGTACTTAGCCCATTCATGTTCACTGGACATGATTTAACCAGTTCAACAACTTTTCTCTTGGCTCCTATATCTAGTTGTACCATCCAAGCTTTATCATGCTTGCTTCTTGGCAAAAGCAATCTTTCCACAACTTTAGGATCTATGTAACTATGACTATCTCCTGAATCTATCAAAATAGTAAATGTGTGGTTATTTATCATACCTTCTACTTCAATCATGTGTGATTAAAAATCAGCTTGCTTGTTGTCCAGGGTTGCATACATCCTTGGTACACTTATGCCCATGTCCTCCACTGTTTCATCTTGTTGTACATTGTGGAAAAATCTAACTTTGTCACCTTTGTGAGGAAAATATCTTTACGTGTGGTCTCCTTTACAGCCCCAACATTGAATGGGTCTCTGCCTTGGCCTTTGCCCACCTACCTCAGCTATTATAGGTTCTCTAAGAGATGGATTTCCTTGAGGATTGTTTCTGAAAAATGGAGGCTTGTTCCCCTTCTACCTATGTTCCTTCTTGCACTTCTTCTTATCCTCCCAAGCCTTCTGGAAAGTATGCTTTCCTTTTTGTTGATCATATAAGCATTTTTATCTCCTTATAGTTTCTTCTAGATTCTTGGGATCATCATATTGGATTTTATAACTGATGAAAGATGGCAGCCCACTCAGGTACCTATGAATCTTCATTGTCTCATCCTTGATGAACGGGACATACTTCAACAACTCTAAGAATATTATTTCATATTCATCAATAGTCATGATGCCCAATTTAATTTCAAAGTACTCTTTCATCTTTTTATCATAATACCTCTTGGTCAGGTATTTCTTCACAAAATGCCTCTTGAATTCCTTCCAAGTCACATTTTTCTCTCTGAGGTGTTGTACTTGCACAAGATGATCCCACCACATGGATGCCTTTTCGTTCAGCTGATAGATGGAAATTATTCCCTCTGCATGAGAAGAATAGTTATGCAATTGGAAATATTTCCGCATGCCTAGCAGCCATGTCTCAACATCTTCATCCTTCTTGTGCTCTCCATCAAAAGTAGGAGGTTTGATCCTATTCATTTCTCCTTTCAACTCATCCACCCCAGACCTCCTATGCTTACTGACAAGGGATGGACTTGAGCTACGGTGTGCTCTCCTATGGGAATTCTTTTGGGACTGATGGTGATGTCTACTACCACTCCTTGATCTTTCTTTTTCCTCAGGGGTTTTGTGGCTTCCTGATTTATTGGAGCCACTCTCCTTATCCAAATTATTTTCAATTCAGTCTAGGATTTTCATTAACATCATATTGAATTCTTCATGTTTTCCCTTGGTCTTCATAAGTCTCTCATTATCATCCTTGTGGATGTGGACATCTATCTGCAATTTTCTTAGGGTCTCATCCATATTTATGTCTTCCTCCTTTCCTCCTCCATGTCCATTGGAGTTGGTTCCTTCCCTATCCAACTAAACATTCAACCCTCTAGTTTTATCTTATTGACCGAAGACTTCCTGAGTATCCTCCATCACTCTTCACTCTGTGTTGACTTTGATCTGACAGTTTTTGAATATGCAAAAATGTGCAACCAACAAAACTTTGTCAGGCTAATTGTTCTTAATAATTTCATAAGAACATGAACCATTATGATTTATTAATATATATCATACTTGTTTTCTTTCTATTTCCTGAGAAATTAACTATTCATATCCAACTTCTGGGTGAACAACTATCTTCTACTATTCAAGACCTTTCCAATGGCTACTTCCATTCTCAAATCTGAGTTTCAAGAAGGAAGTTATGGCTACTTGAATAATTTATCCCTTTCCTGTTCTTAAAACAAAATTTCGGGTGCTAGCCCCTTTCCTTCAGCCCCAAAATTCATGTGACCAGGGGTTGTGACCAACTGTTAATTGTTAGGTGCTTATCCTGTGCTTCGGGCCTCCGGGGCTCCGAAACTTCGGGGCTTCGGAGGATCTACCTCCAATACAATACATTTTCCCCAAATGTCGATTCTCCAAATACTCGGAGAACATACTGATCGACAGTCCTCCTTCCTTTTTTAGATCTACGGTAGATAGGAGCTTGGGGAATCTAGGATTCGAGGGTTTCCAAAGCACAACACTACCAATCTCCCAAATTATCAATCCACCGGAGATCCTCTCCCTTTCCTCCACGTGTCATTTGTGATCAACGGTCACGATGGAATCTGGCCTTCAGGCCTCCAGAAGTCCTCGACCGCAACAATTTTGTAACGGAATCTCCCGGAGTACCATTCCTCTGGACTATGTAATCTAGCGCCATAAGTCCTGTCTCGGTGGACGGTGAGGGTTTACTCCGCTCTTTGGAGCTTCGGGGGTTTCACTTTCTTCTCACTTTATTCCTTCCGAATGTCGAAGTGGCGAAACTCTAGGGTCCACTTAGTACTACACACCCAGGTGCTACGTGGAAGATTCTAAGAAGCAAACACATGGCCCAATATGAGGAGTGACACATGTCAAGTCCTAACTGTAAAATCATTCTTTCAAAAGCATATATCAAACTGACACGTGGCACACATCCTTTGTGTCCATGTCACCCCAGGTGACATCACCAAGCCACATCACTTCAAAACTTCGGGACTTCGAGACTTCGGAGGTCTATAAGTTCTTCCAATAAATTTTCCCTGAACGTCAAACTCCCAAACTAGTTAACCTCCCAAGGCCCACATAGTATAGTTGTCACCAATCAAAGTGGTGACATGTGGCCCCACCGTTGAGTGACATGTGTCAGGTTCCAATCGATCCTAAGGGCCTGTCAAAAGTATGGAAACGAGTGACACATGGCAAACCTAGGTAGGTCCAAATCTCCTTAGCTGACGTCATCTTGCCACGTCATACCCGATGCTTTGGGACTTCAGGGATTTCTTATCTTCGACAATTTCCCAATAGTGTTGAACTACCAAATTGTCGAACTGCAGAATTGGTCCATGTCACCCCTGGTGACGTCATCATGCCACATCACTTCAACCCCTGGGACTTCGACGATTTCTTCACCTTGACACTTTTTCAAAACCATTGAACTGTCGATTGTCAAACAGGTCCATGTCACCCCTAGTAACGTCATTATGTCACATCATTTCAGCACCCGGGACTTTGACGATTTTGTCACATTGACACTTTATTAAAATTCTCGAACTATCGACCGTTGACGGCTGCCTCACGTGACTTCGAGACTTCGACAATTTCTTCGTCGTGCAACCTCCAACAAATTTCCTCGAACAACGAAGTGCTGAACCAAAATAAAAATCCAACGAATCTCCTCCTTCTAAATGATCTACGGCTAAGAATCACTCCGAGACTTCGGAGGATTTAGCTGTTGAACACCCCGCAACCCCCAAACTTTTGAACTACCAAACTTTTCTTAATCTAAGGACACATGTCCCTGGGAAATGGATGGTCCGGATTAGTTCTGAACTTCACGACTTCGACAATTTTCGCTACTTATAGATTTAAAATGGCCAGAGGGGCGAAGTCTGAAGGACTTTTGTGCTTAACCTCTGTGCGCCTTCTCCCAATCTAACAATTGTGGGAGATCAGTCTCCCTCTAAATAGATCTAATGTCCCAAATTTAAATATGCGACCCAATACCACACATTTCATGGTTTATCAAATTGTTATACCTCATGAGCTTCTAAACACAACCAAGGTGTTCACCCAACTCCCTCCTAACACTCTGTACGTCAATTTCTTGTGGAAAGTTAACTCTAAATTCCACATTTGTGGCCCATCCAGGTTCAATGTGGAAACCATGGGCTATGATACCATATTGTAGTGTCCCCCAACCACCCTTGCTAGGGAAAACGTCGCCAACTCAAAACCAACTGTTCTGAAAACCAAAATGTAACATACCCAGCCACCCAGGCTAGGTCATGGTACTTGAAACTATCTATCATGATCTGATATATATATATATATATATATATATATATATATATATAATGCAATTTAAACAAAGATAAACATTTTGTTCATACACACATTCATGCGGAAGCAACAATAACACATACATGCAATATATATAGGCAATTATGATAACATTATAACGCATGTACCTAGACACAACATTTAAACATAGCATGTAAAATTAACATAGAATTGGTACTTATATCTTTATGAGAATACAACTGACTATGTGCAGACCTTCCACGAACCTCCAAACATTAGACCACATTGCTCCAAGCTATCAGCAGTGGGTCACCCCTGAGCTGGGACTAAACTCCACCCAGGGAAAAGGAATCCTAGGCTAGGCTAAGGCTATAGGAAGTTGCATAATGCAACAAGAAGGATTCTCTCCAAGGAGCCTAATTATGCCCATTGCTCAAAGACTTTCATTCCCCGCATGCCTGTCCCACCCCAGAAATATGCACCTTCATTGTTCCACAGTCCATTGACTGCTCCACTTCCCTTCCAGGTCTTCAACAACAGGCTGGATCAAAAATTCTCAGATCTTTGTAGCTATTGCTGGACTCCCTCCAAGAGAAATCACTTCCCCAACAAACTCTCTCACCTGGAGAGAGTTTATCACAGGCCTGGAAACCTGCTTCTTCAACCACAAGTGTTACCCATGATTTTGGTCGTCGTGATGGTGTATTAATGATGGTGTACTCAGGCTCTTCATAAGAACTTTCTCCTGAGAAAAAGTTATTTTCATCTCTTCCAGAAAACTCATTTTTGGAGACTGTTCGCAGGCTGCTTGTATATTTTCCTGCGAGAATGCATGATTCTCGCAGGCTGCCTTAAGCCAGGGTGCGAGAAGTTCGCACTGTGTTGAACTGCTAGGGTGCGAACTATTTCTAAAACAAGGAAAAGGATGAATTATCGAAGCTTCTAGAAGGATGAGATGGCATTCGAATGTTTATCCTAGTACTGGATTCCCTGATATTTTGGGATCATTCCTATCCAAGTAACTAATTCATTCTCTCCTATATATTCATGGAATTCTCATGGAAAAAATTAGAAGCAAAGAAGCAAGATTCATTGGAGAATTGGTGAAAGAATTGTGTGAAGGACTGATGCTACAGCAGCTAGGAGACTCCAGCAAGTTCATCCAAAGGAGTTGATCTTCTTCAGGCAAGTGAGCAAGTGTGTGTGTTGGAGCCAAGGGCCATCGAAAGGAAGTTTGCGACATCAAGGCTCAGGTTGTAATCTTTACTTTCCATTAATATGATACAGTAATATGTCCCTTTCCCATAAAGCTAAGTCCACTTTATTGTATAATTCCTTGATCATATACATAGATTGACTGTTGAATAGATTGTTCTTTCTTCACTTTGGTTGGTTTGTGTTGTCTTGATCTTGGATGCACAAGAGCACTGGAGCGAAGCGGGAGCAACAAAGATCAAAGGAAGAGATAATAAGGTATGTTCTTCTTTCTTGCCTCCTATTTAATTCAATAGTTGAAATCTAGGGAAAGATTCATATTCTGTCTTGCTTTGTTCTAGATCCAGGTGGATCTAGGGAGATCGGTTTGTGTCCGCACTTACGGATTTATGCAATAACAAAATTAGCGACTCCACTGGGGAACATCCCATTTTCTTTGTGGATTTTGGTATTTTTCTGTGGCCATTTGATTTTGTTTCACTTTTCTCCTGTCCTATCAATCTCTGAGTCTTCAGGATATCCTGATAGACCCTCTGGGTCCAGAGGCCTTTTCAAATTTTGCTTCATTTTCCAAAAAATTGCCTAGTTTCAAAGGTTCTCGCACTGCACTTCAATGTAGCCTGCGAGAATCTAGAGAGTTTGCACTCTGCCTTTAGGTTGCAGTGCGAGGTTCTCGCATATTGCTCACGGGCCACCTACGAGAATCATTAATTCTTGCACTGTGTAATACTACCAGTCTGCGAACTCATTTTTTCAAAATTTTGGATTTGACCTTTGGCATCTTCAACTGCCTAGATCAGTCTAGGTGCCTCATAAGAGTTTCTTGAACCATTGATTGGTGTCTTTCTTGTCTTCGTTTTCATGCATGAACGGTCTTAGGATTTCAAGGCTCTTCTTGTCATTTTGGTCTTGACTTTCATTTCTTGACTTTTCTTGGCAAAACCATTCTCTCTGACTTCAGAATCTGAGTGTGTTTGATTAGTTAAGAACCAGTGATTGGTTGAAAGTTGAGTTTTCTTGGTCTTTATCATTTGCATATTGTTTGAAATATCACTTTCCTCCTGCAATTGAAAAGACTAGTTTGGGTTTCTTTGTTTTAACAAAGTTCATTATTGCTTTTAGTGAAATTTTTGAAACAAAAAGATTTAATTTCTTGCTTTATATTAGATTGGGGGCATCCTTGCATTTGAAGTAGCGAAATT
>JASDQU010011192.1:102862-166365 GCA_032191745.1 Picea mariana | reverse complement strand
CCAACAGTCACGATCGAGCCGCCCATATCAATGACGCGTAGAGTGATTCTGGACCCCCCCCCCACCTTTCTACCTTTAAGCGGAGGGGGGGGGTCCGGAATCCAGGGCGCACCTCTTTGACGGCTAAGATCAGCATGCCCTGATCAACGACACTCGGACAGTCTCGGCCTCCTCAGCTGCTCTGCTTTTAACCCTGTGGGCCCCTTTGCCGTCGTGTCACCTCTTGCACCGTTTCCCCCTTTGCCACCTATTCCCCACCTAGCCATGTGGCAGGGTCCTTTCCTTTAGCCTCTTCTCTTTCCATCCCTATGGTCCCTTTCCCATTTCGTCATCCACTCACCATCCGCCATGTGTCCCACTCCACTCCACGTCAGCCTCCCATTAATAGCAGGCCCACTATATCTCGTCTTCTGCTCCCTCTGCCTATTACCTTCCGTGTGGATCCTTTACCCCGTCATGTCACCTCTCGAGCCACCTCTCCCCTGCAGCCTATATTCCACCTCACCTCATAGCGTGGCCCTTCCTCAGTTCATCATCCTCCTACCAGCTGCCATGTGTCCCCCTCTCTCCACGTCACCTGTCCATTCATCCTCGTGGCACCCTTTGTCCCTTTTCTCATTTTCCCCTTTCATGCCAGGTGTTCTCCATCTCCCAACTCACCTCCCCTCCTCCTTTAGTCCCGTCGTCTTATGACTTCCCCGTCATCTCCCTATGGCATTATGCCTCATTATAAGAGCGCTTCAACCCTCTCCCTTCGGCTATGTATGGTCGTCTCTGCTCCAAAACCACCCAAGCCCTGTGCCCCACCATTCGCATTGGCCTCCACATCTATTCGTTAGGCCATTCAAGCTAATCTAGGTGGCAGCGCGAGGGGTCGTCCACGTCCCTAAAGTGCCAGGTTGGTTGGATCATCCTCAATCCCCATGAATCAGTTATTAAGGTAGTTGGTGGTGGTTCGACGTCTCCTCCACCATAATGGGAAGGCCCGGCAATGAATTAAAGGCACGTCGATTCGCCGATGAAACTGTCAGGAAGTACGATTACTTCTGCTGCAGATGTTGACTGTCAGAAGCCATGCAGATGCAAATTTTAATGCAGCGTCTCAATTTTGTTGCTAGGGTTGTTCTGAGTATGTATAGGAGTTTCCGCCATTTTTGTATCTATCGATGGTTGAGCAGAGCTCCCAGGTTGTAAAAGCTTTAATGAAGCACTGTAATTCTGGTCATGTATAGACTTTTGAGACTTCTTGCTTTATTAATGCCAGTTTCCTTTTTACATCTTTGTTATACTGTGTTAGAACAGCTCGAAATTGGAGGATCCAGTCGAGCTACAGTCGTTATAGGATGATGTTGTCCTGGATCACTGTGATAGATGCACCGTTTCTAATCGGTTCTTGTGACTTTCCCATCGCTGACTCTTGGAATTGGCGGATCCAGTCAAGTCCCCTTTCAGTTCCTTGAGACCCTGAACCAAGAGGATCTTGCTTTCAAAGTCTTTCTTTTGCAAGCTGCTGTAAGCCTGTTGCCCAAAGCTGTTTGTTCACCCTCCTTATCAAGTCTTCCACCTATTCACCCTTTAATCAACTCACTGGTTGAAGTTAAGTCGAGACCTCCTTTGTTACTTACATCCTAGACACAGTCCCTGAGTTAGAGTAATATTCCCTTGAGTCTTTATCTCCATTCGATCACCCATCTATTAAACCATGACATAAAAACTGATGGGCGCTGGGCTCTGCTCCTGCAAGCAATCCAGGAGTGACTTCCAACGCTAACATTTCTGGCGTCGTTGCCAGGGACGAAGTTGAAGATTTTCCCTGGGTAGAACGACATTGAGCCTCTGATTATGAAGGTGCATCAGACATCAGAGCCCTTAAAGATTGCTACTGTTCACCTGGCGACTCCACTGTGGCGACTCCATTGTTTCCACTTCACTGTTTCATCTGTGGCTACTGTTGGCACACCTGAAAGCTGACCCAAAGGAGCTTTCTCGAGAAGGTTTTAGCAGTTGCTTTCTCAGTGTGAGGAGATTCCTAGAGTAATGACAACGTTGAGATCTGGCCTTTGATGGTGAACAAGGACCAGACACGTTTGAAGTTGTGCATCTTTCACCTGGCGACTCCATATTTCAAGGATCGATTGGCGACTTCACTGGTTCGATATGGAGAAAATCCTTGCTCGCAGGTTTGCTCCTTTTAATTTTTCTGTTATTCCTGGTTTTCCTAATGTTGTCCCCTCTATGGATGAATGGGGTGATTATTTGCCCATATTTGGAAAGTATGAAGAGGACAACCCTGCTCAGCACCTCAGTGAGTTTCATGAACTCATGCGTCAGTGGGAGATACATCATGAGGATGTATTACTGAAGATGTTCATGTTCTCGTTAGCTGGGGATGCACGTGAATGGTATCATTCTTTACCCCCTGCTAGCATTTCTTCACTTTTAGAGTTTCATGCAGCCTTCATCGCCTATTGTCAGGAGTTCTATCCCTCCGAGTTAATTTTTCATAACTGTGGCAAGGGATACCACAACTCTGTACAAAATGAAGCTATGTCTGACATAGGCTGTGAGGATGATCGTGATGACCCAGATCAGAAATCATTCCTTTCTCCTCCACATTCGTCTGCATCTGAGTGTTATGGAAGTGATAGATATCCTGGGGAGGAAGAATACACCCTGAGCAAATTGATGGAACAGGTGAAATATCTCTCTGCTCAATTAGAAAGGTTGAAGTCTGAGGGCTATGCGGAAGATTTTCCAGTCTCCAAGGTGGATGTTCTAGGCGGCTCTTTCGAAGAGAATATTGAAGATCCCATAAGCGCATTAACATCTGTCCCCGATGAGCTTGTTGTCTCAGAACAAAACGATGAAGTGGTATTTGGGGAAGAGGACTGTTCTCTTTTTCTTCACGAGATTTCCCATGATGTACTTACATTTGGGATTGAAAAGGAGGATCTGGAGATCGTTCCTTTTTTGCAAGATGACGAAGTCTGGTGCTCACCCAGCTTTAACGACTATTCAGTTGAGGAGCAGCAGAGCCCAATATCACCTTTTGCTTGTCGGAGCAGCCAGACCACTTATGACAGTTACGAATCAGAGTTTGAGCTCGATATACTGGACTTCCAAGAGCAGGTCACAGAGCCTTATCCCCTGCTCGCTAAAGAAAGTTATCATGAGGAAATCAACCATCCTGAGCAGCAGTTGGAAGAGCAGAGCTTTCCCATGGTCCCTATTTATGATGATTATGACTCTGATCCCTAGGAGAGTTATGAAGAGCAGGAAGAGGACCAAAGAGGGGTGTTATTTATGGCCTGCACAGAGGTCACCGAGAAGTCGTTGGAAGAGCAGAATTTACTCGGGGGTCCTATTTACGATGAATACGAGTCCGACCCTCGGGAGAGCAAAGAAGAGGAAGAAGAACCAGAGGAGCAGTCGAAGATGCAGTTTACAGACTGCGCAGAGCCAGTCAGCGAGAAGCCACCACCTGAGATCAGCGAGCCTACTCCAGTTATTCACCCAACTGTGCTTATCAGAGACATTTGGCCGCAGGTGAACAATTGTGTAGCAGAAGGGACTGTCTGTCGCCCATTTCCTGGAAGTGGCCACTCATTCGATGACCCTGTCAGCGAATACATGGAGTGGCATTTTCCTCAGGATTTGGAGCCGCCATATACCATCTCAACTTCAGCTTACAAGACGAAGTTGAAGAGCGTAACCGTTCTACTATCACGGTTACATCAATTGTTTGTGAACACTGACAGAAGGCAAGAGCTTCCCTTCAGGAAGTTACTTGATTGGATGTGGTGGAAGTCTGCTTTCACCTAGCCCCATGTAAAATATTTTATTAGCATTAGGACTGTATATAAATAAGCTCTTTTGAGCATGTATTTTCTTTGTTTCGATTTACTTTTCAGCCTGTATTTTCAGCAGCAGGAGGTTTTGAGCAGGACTCCATAGCCCAAAAGCAAGGCACTAAATCTGCAAAATGTTCTTAGAGCATCACAGGGATGACTCTATCCCCCATGGAGCCAAATGTTAGCGATATTTCTGGTTCAAGGGGGTTAGAATGCATAAGAATGGGTTAAAAACCCAATTATCCTAAGTTCGAGGCGTAAGCGCTCCTGTGGTAAATAGCAAGCGGATCTGAACGGCAGGGGTCTGCATGCCCAGATCAACGGTGCATATGTGATTCCGGACCCCCCCCAGCCCTTCTACCTTTAAGCGGAGGGGGGGGGTTCGGAATCTGTGGTAAGCAACGATCAGATCTGGACAGCAGGTATTCGCGCGCCCAGATCAACGGTGCGAGAAGCGATTCCAGACCCCCCCCCCACCTTTCTACCTTTAACCGGAGGGGGGGGTATGGAATCCAGGGCGCATCTCTCCAACGGTCACGATCGAGCTGCCTGGATCAACGACGCGTAGAGTGATTCTGGACCCCCCCCACCTTTCTACCTTTAAGCGGAGGGAGGGGGTCCGGAATCTAGGGTGCACCTCTCTGATGGCTAAGATCAGCGTGCCCGGATCAACGGCGCTCGGACAGTCTTGGCCTCCTCAGCTGCTCTGCTTTTAACCCTGTGGGCCCCTTCGCTGTCGTGTAACCTCTTGCACCATTTCCCCCTTTGCCACCTATTCCCCACCTGGCCATGTGGCAGGGTCCTTTCCCTTTAGCCTCTCCTCTTTCCATCCCTATGGTCCCTTTCCCATTTCGTCATCCAATCACCATCCACCATGTGTCCCACTCCACTCCACGTCAGCCTCCCATTAATACCAGGCCCACTATATCTCGTCTTCCGCTCCCTCTGCCTATTACCTTCCGCGTGGATCCTTTACCCCATCATGTCACCTCTCGAGCCGCCTCTCCCCTGCAGCCTATATTCCACCTCGCCTAATAGCGTGGCCCTTCCTCAGTTCATCATCCTCCTACTAGCTGCCATGTGTCCCCCTCTCTCCACGTCACCTGTCCATTCATCCTCGTGGCACCCTTTGTCCCTTTTCTCATTTTCCCCTTTCATGCCAGGTGTTCTCCATCTCCCAACTCGCCTCCCCTCCTCCTTTAGTCTCGTCGTCTTATGACTTCCCCGTCATCTCCCTATGGCATTATGCCTCGTCATAAGAGCACTTCAACCCTCTCCCTCTGGCTATGTATGGCCATCTCTGCTCCGAAACCACCCAAGCCATGTGCCCCACCATTCGCATTGGCCTCCACGTCTATTCGTCAGGCCGTTCAAGCTAATCTAGGTGGCAGCGCGAGGGGCCGTCCACGTCCCTAAAGTGCCAGGTTGGCTGGATCATCCCCAATCCCCATGAATCAGTTATTAAGGTAGTTGGTGGTGGTTCGACGTCTCCTCCGCCATAATGGGAAGGCCCGGCAATGAATTAAAGGCACGTCGATTCACCGATGAAACTGTCAGGAAGTAAGATTACTTCTTCTGCAAATGTTGACTGTCAGAAGCCATGCAGACGCAAAGTTTAATGCAACGTCTAGATTTTGTTGCTAGGGTTGTTCTGAGTATGTATAGGCGTTTCCGCCATTTTTGTATCTATCGATGGTTGAGCAGAACTCCCAGGTTGTAAAAGCTTTAATGAAGCACTGTAATTCTGGTCATGTATAGACTTTTGAGACTTCTTGCTTTATGAATGCCAGTTTCCTTTTTACGTCTTTGTTATACTGTGTTAGAACAGCTCGAAATTGGAGGATCCAGTCGAGCTGCAACCGTTATAGGATGATGTTGTCCTGGATCACTGTGATAGCTGCACCGTTTCTAATCGGTTCTTGTGACTTTCCCATCGCTGAGTGATTTGGAATTGGCAGATCCTGTCAAGTCCCCTTTCAGTTCCTTGAGACCCTGAACCAAGAGGATCTTGCTTTCAGAGTCTTTCTTCTGCAAGCTGCTGTAAGCCTGTTTCCCAAAGCCATTTGTTCACCCCCCTTATCAATTCTTCCACCTATTCACCCTTTAATCAACTCACTGGCTGAGGTTAAGTCGAGACCTCCTTTGTTACTTACATCCCAGACACAATCCCTGAGTTAGAGTAATATTCCCTTGAGTCTTTATCTCCATTCGATCACCCATCTATTAAACCGTGACATAAAAACTGATGGGCACTGGACTCTGCTCCTGCAAGCAATCCAAGAGTGACTTTCAGCACTAACATAAGGGATGGAAAGAATCATGAGTGAGCTTGTGAGGAAATATGACAAGTAATGGTCAGAATGTTGAGAATGGTCGGAATGCTCAAAGTGATAATGGTGAGAATGGTCAGACTGCAGAATCGTGAGAGAGTCAGAATGGTGAGAGTGAACTCGTGAGTTCCAGAATGGGGAGAGTGAACTCATGTTTTCCAGAATGGTGAGAGTGAACTTGTGAGTGCCAGAATGGGGAGAGAGAACCCCCAATGCTAGAAATTCCCACACATAAATTTGCATGAGTCCTGGATGACACTTGGAGTCTCGTTCCCCTCCCCAAAGTAACTTAGCATAACTGGGTTTATTTCCCAAAATTTATTAATTTAGGAAATACATTATAATATTCCCTTGGGTTAAGCCCTCAAGATTAGCCCCTTTTCCTAGCCTCTTAGCCCCCTTTCCCTTCCCTTCCTAGTGGATATTAGTCCCCCATAACTATTTATTTGTGGTTGGTCTACATGCAACAATGTATTTTATTAATAATCTACATAATTACATATACAAAAATAGGCTCTCTATCCTTAGCATCTAGGCTCTCCAGCCTAATAAACACGTAATCCTACCAGCTTATAAATGCTTGGCTCACTAGCCTATAAACATCATTACAATTCAACAGGGGCTCGGCCTTAGGGTATTACATAGGTCCTCCAAGGTGTATTCTAGGCCTCCAAAGGCAATTCATCCTGATCTGACATGTGGGCCCTTGTCATCCAACCTGTGGGCTTCAATCCCCATGGAAGCCCAAGCTAGGATTGTTCCTCCAAAACTTTCCACCAAACAAGGTCCTACAAAACAAATGGGAATTCCCTCCAAATATCTCAAGTCAAAATATCATGGAAAGTGAAAATCACATCTAATAAACAAGGAATCTAAAAATTTGCATCAAAACTACCTCATCAAATTAAACAAATGCTCAAATAGCCTATACAATTGACCAAATGTAGGTATGGGAGGGATGTCATAAAATTCCTATTGGGTAGACCAAAACCCTCAAGTAAAGGATGCTCCTAAGGGTGCCCCTTCAAGGTCATGTAGTGGATAATGAGGTGGATATGGGTTTAGACTTCATAGCTCAATGGGTTTCATGACATACAAGGGCTCGTATTGTCTCATATATGGTTGTAATTGTAGAGGGTGTGTTGTACCTTCATTTTCAATGCATCCTTTTTCCAAACCCATTCATTTCCATTAATTAATTAATAGTCCAAAACCTTGGGTACTCCCTAGAGTGAAATCAATTAGCTTGGGGGAAGCAGCGCAAGGAGGCTTGAAGCTATAGGTACACAAAGTTCCATATGCAAGGAAAGAAAGGGACACTGCATGAGTGTACACACCTCAACAGGTGGGGACATTTATATAATGTTATTTTTATTTTACAAGTATTTGATTTTTTAGGAGAAGCTTTTCATTTCTCTCAAGACCTCTTTGGGTGAGCATCTGGAAGGTTTTTATTTTAGGATTTTATCTTTTTCCATCCACCATCCCTCTAGGCCTTCAACTTGTTCTTCCCATGAAATGAGGTACATTCCCTTCTTGGGTAACTAAAGCCAAAGGTCCTAGAAGAGGAAAAATGTTATGGGAATGTGATGAGCAGATAGTGATAAGTATGGTCGGGAATGGTACGATGACCCCTCAAGGGAACCCCAGTTACACCCCTTCCCCAAAATTTGGCCACTTACTAAGAAATCGATGACACTCACCAAGGTGAAATAGGGTCAAAAACATAATTTCCAAGCAAAAATTCTATAATCAAAAGAATCTTTAATACAACATGCTTAAATGCCTCAAATACTAGGGTGATTACCTGCCACAATACCTTACTTGTACCACATGGACCAAGACCCAAATGATTTCAAAAAGCTAGATGGTGTGGTGGATGCTCTCACAATGGATCCAATGTGTGGCAATAGATCGAGTTTCCATATGTGAAAGTGGACATTGCTAGTCATGTGATCTCTCAACACTCCATGTTTGCAACTTGAGGGCCTTGAGACATCATCTCCTTAATCATCCCATAAAATGGTGATAACATCTGGCTCCTACTTAGGGACATGTGCTCGTCATAGAGTGTATGAGAACTGCAACATATCCTAGTAGACACGTGCCTACATGCACTTAAGACAAAAAATCATTAATAGTAGGATGGCTTCATTCATCCTTTGTCCATAGATATAAAAAATCCAAAAATAAAAATGATCTAAAAAAGAAATTTTTAGCATTTTTTTAAAAATTTCTAAACTAAGCATGAAATCAATATGAAAGTAGAGAAAAATGAAATATGAAATGCATCTAAACTAACATGAGAAATCAAGATGCAAATGCAAGGAAAGAAATATGACCTGACTACTTACTTGGGGCCTTGGGGCCCTGAAGATCAAGCAATAGGTGATGTGAGGTGAATTCATACAACCAATGCAACCAGCTGATCATCTCATCAAAGTACCTCCCCCTTTGCTCAATTATGTAAAACAACAAATATAAGTCAAGCACGTAATGATCATGAGAATAAATGGATACATAATCAATGATGAAATGGAACTCATGGAGATGAGTGGGAGGGAGGAAATCCTGTTGGAAAGAAGAACCATCAGTCTGCTCATCCTGCCTGAAAGTGTAGCCACAAGCCTGATCAATCCATCTTTGAACGAGACTATCGTATATAGACGATGGTTGATATTTATTCATGCACAAATATCCACTACTTGTGGAAGACTGGGAGGAGATAAGAGATCAGAAGAAGACTACATGTATTCCCAGAGAAGAAGATAAGAGGTAAGGGATAACCTCATGTCTAGAGAAAAACTCCTCCCTTAGACTTAGGAAACGTTGCTTCTTTATGTGCAAATCCCCACCAAAATTACCAATTTGAAAGTACTTTCGTTCAATAGTGTGGACCTTGGACTGCTCCGGGTTGGCCACATCCTGGTGTCTATCAAATTTTGATCACGATGGATGAAAATCCTGATAGAACAAATATATATCACAACCCCTAAGGGATGGCCGAAAATCATCCTGAAATTGTTGCGTCGAGTCATATTCGAATGGATAGAAAAAATATGTTATCATACCATCATAAATATGTCAAACATTTGAATCATACACACATGAATACCATTCCTCTAAAGATGACAGATCAACCTCCTTTGCCTGAGAGCTACCCTCAATGTCATAAATGGGGTCTCTATAAAAAATGAGATGACCAAAATCCCATATATGTCTCCCAGTCTGTATGAAAGTGTCTATATGCTCATCAACCATGTCCAAGGATTCTTTCATAAGACCATTAGTACGAATGAAAATAACCATTTCTTTGTCTTCATGTGCAGGAAGAACAAATGTTGCAGTGGCTTCAACTAGATCTTCAATTTCTTCATCATTGAGACTAATTGCTTCTTCAACTTCAAAAGGGAAAGTGGATAAAAATGTCTCACTTAGGCCTTCTACAAAAGAAACTTCATCAAGATTCTCCTGGCAACTTTCTTCATTTCCACAATCATGGAATAAAGCATCATCAAAGTTTTCAAAAGGATTGTAACTCATCATGTTATTTTCTTGATGTGCAAGAGAAGCAGAGGCCTGGATGTCTTCATCAAGTGGAAAGGAATATATAAGCACTTCATTTTCATCAATTGTCTCGTCTCGATCTACAACATGATAAACTTCATCAAGATATTTTTGGTAACTTTCTTCAAGCATTTCTTCTTCTATTGTCCCATCATCCACTGGAAAACCTTCTCTGCAAAGAGCGTGTTTGAGATCTTGGAAAGTATCTTGAAAATTCTTGGTAGCTGGCTCAAAATGCTTGAGAAATCCTTCAATGAGGTTGGTATAAGATGGGATTCTTTTCATATTACATGAGTTTGAAAGCCAATTCCTTTGACTTGATTCTAGTGAAGATACAAAAATTTTCATTAGCACATCCTCATGTAGCACATTTGGGCGTGAATCATACTTCATATAATTGACTACATGGGTGAATGTTAGGGATGGATTGCCATTAAATTTAGGGCAACTTTCCCTCCACCATGTAAGGAAATGATTTAGATATCCGGGGATATTTTGAATATCCAAATAAGGATAGATTTTATGGAAATCCCATGGTAAGTCTCGTGAGGCCATGGTTCCATTACTTAGGGTAATACCTCAATGGAGTCTACAGATGAGAACAAGGCTCATCAAAGGATGAAAGGGGAAAAAGGGAAGTGTGGGTTCTTGGAATGTGGAGTCGCCAGATGAACCTAAAAAGTTCATCAAAGAAAAGGGGAAAGGGAACTTCCCTAAGGTGGAGTTGCTAGGAAAATTAGGGAAAGGCTTTGGGACAGATTGCCAAAGTTTCATTTAGGGTTCGGAAGAGGATTCCAAATCCTCCATGATAACGGTGCCAAAATGTTATTGCACAAGTTGTAGGTAGGGAAAATCTCGACCCAGCCACCAAATGGAAACAACTTAGAGAACATCTATTGACTTTTACCTTAGGCAGGTATCTTGTCACTTTAGAGATGATAGAATAACCTCAAGGGGGGGATTTTGGTGACCCTAGGGAAATGAGATGGAAAGTGAAGAGATGAAGGAAATCCCCCCTATAGGTCAATATAGAAGATGTGGAAAGGCTTTGGAAAGAGTCTTGGTGGTAGTCAAAGGTTGTCAAGAGAAAAGAACACCTGCAAAGAATGATGTACCTACTCGAGACACAAGAACAAGCAGAGTATACATGCATAATGTTAGTTGGACGAGAAATTTAGGATTTATGTCCCTAATTGAAGCAGTAAACAACAATGTATATCAGCAAGGAAGTAAGTATAAAATATGTTAAACAATTGCTAAAATTCCAACAAATAATGGAAGAGGATAAGCTAGATAAACACTAGTAATCCTAAAGTATGAAAGGATAAGAATTTAGAAATGAAAAGCACCAAAACTCAAAAATAATCCACACAAAAGTTGTGCTAGGCCAAGTAGATAAATGTGGCAAACTCTTAGCAAATTCGTACGGTTGAAAAGCAAGTTATGAATGAGAATATGCTAGGGTTTATGAAACCCTAATGGATTTATATGAATATTTATAAAAAAACATCAAGAAATACCCCTTTAGAGGGGACTCCTTAGTGGCTAAGAGTTGTGATAGGCACAAACAACAAAACCCAAATTGCAGGAAATTGAAATGGCCAAAAATTACGTTTCCCAATGCACTATTTTATTTCTCCTATGAAAAAAAGTAAATGATTAGTGCCTTGACTATTAGGTTATGGAGTCAAAGAATGAGTTAACTATACTACTTCATTGGGGGTGTAAACCCTCTTACTCCCCAAGGCAAGTAAAGATAACTAGGAAAGTGCTAGAAGGGTGTAAGCCCTTTTCCTTCTCCTAGCACTTTCTTAAGTAACAAATCATTTCCAAGACAAATATTGATGATATTAGTGAGGTTGTATGCACTTATACTCCCCAATAATTTCAACTAATTAACCTTGCAACTAAGAAAAAGAGACAATAACAAGATGAAACCCTTCTACTAGAGCAAGAATCAACAAGATAAACTTTTACTTTACCAAGAGTTGTCCACCAATATGCAAGATAAATTCTCCATAGGAGGTAGCGCACCACTTCCTTCCACCAATAGCAAAGTAAACCATGACAAATGCAAAAGAGAGAGGAAAATCCCCAAGGGTAGCGAAAATGTCAGCCAAGTACTTCTCACAATGGGAGAGTTGTGTTATGAAATGAAATTCACATGATCTATAATTATACAAAATGTTTAAAACATAATTTGTCCACTTAATTAGGGTAAGACATAAGATAAGGCATCAAAAACCCTTATATTACCCCTTTACACAAATAATAATATTAAATTTACACTTTTTCACATTAGAAACTCTAAAACAATATGATGTCACCCCTTTAGGGAGACATTTTGACACTTTCCAAGTCGTTGGAGGAGAAAGTGGAGTTTGTTGGGGCTCCTAGAGCCTCCTCTTCATGTGCCAAGGTCAATCCATTCCTCCTCCGGTCAAATCATGTCAAGTTTCAATGAACAACAACTCCATCACCACCAACCCTATCCCTAGGTGATGTCAAGCCCCAAAGAGTGACATTTTTCCCCTCCTAGGAAATTCGTTTGGCATGTGAGCGCTAGGATAAGTCCTCCAAGGTGTCTTATAGGCCTCCAAAGGCAAGTCATCATGATTTGGCATGTGGGTCCTTGGCATCCAACCTGTGAGCTTCAAACCCCATGGAATCCCAAGCTAGGCTTGTTCCTCGA
Organism: Picea mariana; assembly: GCA_032191745.1. Taxonomy (NCBI): domain Eukaryota; kingdom Viridiplantae; phylum Streptophyta; class Pinopsida; order Pinales; family Pinaceae; genus Picea; species Picea mariana. The sequence goes on along the minus strand of JASDQU010011192.1, from coordinate 153,925 downwards.
AAACTTTCCACCAAACAAGGTCCTGCAAAACAAATGGGTACACCCTCCAAAGATCTCAAGTCAAAACATCATGGTAAGTTAAAACCACATCTAATAAACAAGGCATCTAAAAATTTGCATCAATACTACCTCATCAAAGTAAACAAATGCTCAAAGACCCTATACAATTGACCAAGTTTAGGTATGGGAGGGGTGTCATAAAAGTCCTATTGGGTTGAACAAAACCCTCAAGTAAGGGATGCTCCCAAGGGGGACCCTTCAAGGTCATGCAGTGGATGATGAGGTGGATGGGGGTTTAGACTTCATAGGTCAATGGGTTTCATGACATACAAGGGCTTGTATTGTCTCAATGGGTGTCGTTGTAGAGGGTGTGTTGCACCTTCATTTTCAATGCATCCTTTTTCCAAACCCATTCATTGTCATTAATTAATTAATAGTCCAAAACCTTGGGTACTCTCTAGAGTGAAATCAATTATCTTGGGGGGCAGCACCACAAGGACACTTGAAGCTAGAGGTATAGAGAGTATCATATGCAAGGAAAGATAGGGACACCGCATGAGTGTACACACCTCAACAAGTGGGGACATTTATATAATGTTATTTTTCTTTTGCAAGTCTTTGATTTTTTAGGAGAATCTTTTCATTTCTCTCAAGACCTATTTGGGTGAGCATTTGGAAGGTTTATATTTTAGTATTTTATCTTTTTCCAACCACCATTCCTATGGGCCTTCAGCCCTTTCTTCCCATGAAATTAGATACATGCCCTTCTTGGGTCACTAAAGCCAAAGGGCCTAGAATAGGGAAATGTGATGGGAATGTGATGAGCGGAAAGTGATAAGTATGGTCGGGAATGGTATGATGACCCCTCAAGGGACCCCCAGTTACACCCCTTCCCGAGAAGTTGGAAACTCACTAGGAAATTGATGATAGTCACCAAGGTGAAATAGGGTCAAAAGCATAATGTCCAAGCAAACATTCTATAATCAAAATAAGTTTTAATACAACATGCTTAAATGCGTCAAATATTACTGTGATTACCTACTAGAATACCTGACTTGTACCGCATGGAGCAAGACCCAACTTCTTTCCAAAAGCTAGATGGTTTGATGGATGCTCTGGAAATGGATCCAACATGTGTGATAGAGCGGGTTTCCATATGTGCAAGTGGACACTGCTAATCATGTGGTCTCTCGGAACTCCATGTCTACAACCTGAGGGCCTCAAGACATCATCTCCTTAGTTATCCCATAAAATCGGGATAGCAATCCCACAAATATATGTACGTACAAGTTCCAATGGCTTTGATGTTGAGTATTCCTTTGACTTAAAGCTTTCTCTTTTCTGCTTCCCATGTTGACATTGCTTGTAGATAATGTTTGAAGGTTTTGTGATCTTTGAAATGTCTCTCACTGATTTTTTAGTGTTCATATTCACTATATTATCAAATTTCATATGGCCCATTCTTCTATGCCATTACCAAATTTCATTTATTTGTCCCATATAGCATTTTTATCCTTTGATTTAATTGAGAATATATAAATTATTTGAGGTTATATTTGCAATTTCCACTAATATTTTCAAGCCCTCCTTCCTTATCTCACAACCTTGAGAATGAAATGTGATATTTTCCTTAATCACACATTTGACTAACATTGAGAAGATTGTGTTTCAAACCCTCAACATACAAGACATTCTTTGTTTTGGTATTTTCATTATCAATACTAAGAGTACATTTTCCATCTATTTCCTTCGTTTACTTCCTTCAAAGTGAGAAACTTGGTCTGGTCCCCTTTCATGTGGCTTGAGCATCCATTGTCAATGTACCGTTGATTTCCTCTATTTTGGGCATGAAGTGCAGTTTCTACAAGCCTAGATTAATCCTTATTTTGCTCTTCTTTCCCCTACTTCTTTTTCCAAATTGTTGTGGGTTATTTCTTTTGTTTGGAAAGAGTATATTTTTACCCATTTTTTCTAGAAGATTCTACAATGCCACTTCTACAAAAACATGTTATGTTCCCACAATTGTTGCACTTATAACATGCAACATTGTAATCAAATAAAGGGGAAAACGAATTATAGTTTCTATTTGAGAACCCATAAGTGCTTCTGCATTTTTTCCACACATAATTATTGCATCCTCCACATTCTATTTCTTTATGACCAAAGGGATTGTAAGAAAAAAATAACCAAAGAAAGAGTTTTGGTCAAAGGCTACTTTGGTGGAAAATATATTTTGAAATCGTCCTTCTTTTCCTTGTGAGGAAGCTCAAGTTTCTGTGGGACATCATTCTCCTTCTTCCTATTGACCTCATTTTTTATGGAGCTTTTGAGAACATCAACATAGCTTTTAGGGTTTTCTTCATTCACCTTTTTTGGTGGCTTTGTAGCCTTGAAGTTTGAATTTTCTTTAGGAGTCTTCATATTCTTATCATAGCCAAGACCAGTATTAATGAATGGTGAACTTTGGAAAATGGTGATATCATCAAATATTTCATTTCTCTTTTCAAACATCAAGTTTCTATTAAACTGAGTATATGTTTCTCCAGTTCTTTTCTTAAGGAAACAATTTCAAATTCTAGCTTTTCGCAATTTTCTTCCTTTTCCTTCAGTTGGATTCTCACCACTTCTTCCATCATTCTTGCCTCTTATAGTTGAAACTTTAGGCTTGTTGAGATCCACTTTTTCCATGTTTTCCACTGTACAAAAACATTCATTAATTGACCTTTTCCCGCATTTCGTTGTTAATACACACCATAAACCCTAATTAAACGCCATCATTCGTCATTATATCCAATGTGGTTAATACATCGTCTTTTCTGTCTTTTTAGTGGTTAAAAGATGATTATATCATGATTTACTTATGATAGTTTGTGAAGTGTGATTCTTGTACTAGCATGATCAACATTCTTATACCATTACTGCAGTTCAACATTCCCGCTCAACACTCTCATTCTGGTACCAACCATTGTTTAGCATATTCGCGTGCTTTTTGGAAAAATTCAGAAACATGGGTTTTCTCCACAGTGACGTCGACATGAAAATTCATGTGCCAAAATCCACCCAGGTCGCACGTGTGTACCTCCAGCTCAGGGGGAATAATTCATCCAAATCAATAAAAGTTCTAGACAATCAACTTCGCCCTCCATTTTCGTGCACATGAAAACAAATTCGAATAATATGGAACATGAGTTTTGTTTCTAGCATGGCAAATTGGGTCTCGCATGAACCGTTTTCTAAACAAATGAAAGGTTGAGGAGTTATCCCTTGTTCTTCGACTAACATTTTCATAAATTTCGGGATGCACCCAGGTTTGGGAAAAAAACTTAATGTAATGCCCAGATTTGATGAGTGTTGGTTTAAACATCATATATTTGGTTGAAAAATATTCTCTCACATATATTTTGAAGATATTGGGTCCAAGATCATCGCTACACAAATTATCCAAACATATTCTCTTTGTACACATCGAGATGAAAGAAGTTTGTATAAATATAATGTGATTATTGTAAGCTGGGGAGGGGGACAGAAAAATATTGTCGTTGTATTATTATGAGGTTGAAGCTTGATATTTAATAAAAAAGGGATCAATTATTGTTGTGCTTATTTCTTATCTGAGCTAACTTTCCAGGCGCGTTGCCCATGGTTGGGAAGGGCCCCTCGACCCAGGTGATGTTCCTGTTTTGTAATTTTATTTAATGTCATTAGTATTACAGTTAGTGTGCTAATTTGTTTAGGTTTTCAGGTTGCTAATTTTATTGTGAATGTAGGAGAGCAATCCTCGAGATAGAACGCCTACAACTTTTGTCACTTTCTTTGCATTTTGATTTGATTTCTCACATATTCCACATTTCTTCCTCAAATCGCCTCTCTGGTCTATTACGGTATCTCACACACTTATTGTTGTCCATTATGTTCTAATTCGTCATACCATATCACAAATTTGACCTCCAGTTCGCTCTCTCTCTACGTCTGCAATTCATGTCATTGATTCGGTTCTTTTGCCTTCCAATTGACAATGCATCTTGTGTTTAAATATCGTGATTTCGGGTTATAGATTTCTATTGTGTGTTATGTTATCACTATGTGTGAAGTCTGATCGCCATCGTTATTGTTCACCTGATACGTAATACATATCTGATATGCATTATTTGTAACATGGTATATCATTACATTCTTTTCCAAGTCATGTTACTATATCGATATCCCATTTCATAATGCATATGAAAAGTGATATATGACGTTTGGTCTTTATTGTTAGTGTGATGTTATTTGGTGTGAGATTATATGTTATAATAATGGTAATGTTATATGTGTCATTTGGTTAGTGCGGTGTCATATAAGTTGGTTGTAATATCATTGTAAAGTTATATCATAACTACACTTCATTGTTGTTGTAATGTAATATATGTTGTTGTCATATTATTACCTTTTGTTATAGTTACCTTTGGTCATCATAAAATGTTATATTATGTAGTGGTGTTATATTAATATATTGTGTTAATTATTTTGATTAGTATATTGTTGTGGTTTAACATGTTATTATATTATGAGTGTTATATTGTGATGTGTATGTTTTGTTCCATAATCATTGTATCAAGTATTCTTGTCAAGTTGATAAGTATTGTTATGTTATATGTATTGTGAGATAAACATGGATGCAGTGTTAAAAGGATTATCCACGTAAAGCAATTTCATTCTTGTACATAAATCTCGTACCAACACATTCATGCACACAAACAAAATTAATTTCGTACCTCCACTTTCACTTCGCTTTCATTGCCAGGCGTATCTTTTCTTGAGGACCAATCTCTGAAGTGTGTTTCTTTGAAGTCTTTATGTTACACCATTTTCTCTAGATAGGGTTAATTAGGAGTTTGGTGGATTTTCTCTTAAAACTGGTAAATTCCACTTTAGGTCAATAGCACACATACATGAAGGTTTGAGTAACCTCATCCAGCTGACTGATTTGAATACTAGTTTGAGTAAATTCCGCATTTACTTTTAGATTTCCTTGCTTGTTTATTTCCCGCACTTTATCTCATTTCTTGTACTTTGGATTTTTGCACTTTGATTTTAATCCCAGCTTTGCTTTCATTCATTCCATTTTGAAGTGTGTTTTCTGGATTTAGAATAGGCTAGACTAGGCTCCAATCTTGCATTTCCTGTGCTTGCACCTCTAAGTCTATGACTCCCTGGTTGACAATTTAATGTTGGGAATTAATAGTGTATATATTTAACCCCACATTTTTGGCGTCGTTGTCGGGGAGGTGCTAAAGGGATTGAAGTCTAGGTAGGTAGGTTGCTTTTAAATTACACAGCTTGGGGGAAGAGAAACAGTAAGACAAGAGGTAAGATCCTGCGCGACCACTATTGTGAGTTTCCCCAAAACCTTGACTATTACTTTTGCAAGTGTGTTTCTCTTTCGCAAAGTGTGCTTACTTTCCTACAAGTGCATTTCTTTTGATGCAAGTGTGGTGTGCTTTTCAAATTCTGCAATTAGTTTCTATTATTTCTTATGGTTTTCTTAAAAAAAAATTCTTTAAGTGTGTAGTTAGTTTTCATTTCATTTTTCATCAAAAATATAAAAAATCAAAAATATTTTGGGTGTTGTAAGAACCCTATGCGCTAATCCATGTGTGATACATGACCCATCAACCAACAACATGGATTCAAAGATGATAATGAGTTTCGAAGAACTCTCTCAAATCCTAGCAGCAACTGAGATCTCTTCTTATTAGGAAGAGCACATCTTGACCGTAGTCAAGAACCTATCCACTTCTCCAAAAGACATAGAAAAACCAAAATTCCATGAGCCACATCCACGAGAAGATCCAGAACCCTTATGTAATCACCATTTCCAACTTATAGAGGAGACTAAAGAATCATGGACCACATCTAATGGAGAGACACCATTAGAACCTGAGATCGAGGAGTTTCTAATATGCCTTTCTGAAGATCCTCTATGCACTAACGAGACCAGTCATTCAACAAAAGATGATATACATGGCATGATAGAGGGAGACATGCATATTTTTCTAAATGAGGAAGTGAACCAAGAACATCATGACTTTATCGAACATTGGTTCCATACAACGACCAGATTGAACCACTACTCTCTTCTTCGACAACTCTTCACATCTTATCATTCGAACCAATTGGTTCCTCATGTTCGAGTACTTATTAAATTATATTATTCAAACTTGAATGTGAGTATATTCATAATCTTGTTACACATGTGGCTTCATTGGAAATATTCATATACTTAAAAATGGGTCTTTTCTTAGGTAAGGTAGGATAATAAATAAATGAATAAGTGTTGCATATAGTTGTTAGTGTGGTGCAACATCGTTTTTTTGTCTTTTTCAATAATTGTAGCTATCAGGCTGAGAAACTAATATTAAAGGAGTTTGTTGCCCCAAAATTTTTAATATGTTTTTCAGCTGATAGTCAGATCTTTTTCCAGCTTTTCTAAATAAATTTGGCTATGATGATTTGTTGGAGTTTTGTAGGTATCCTCTTTTCAGTTGGATTGGGAGAACATATTCATCACTTATTCAGGGAAGTAATTCCATTTCTTTTGGTTCTGTTGTTTCATCAAAATTGTCTTTTATTCTGATCTTTTGTTACCTAAGATTGTTTTTGAACAACTGGACCCATTTTTCTATTGCTCTCCTAAAATTTGTTTCTCTAAAGACTACACTGACCTTTATTAGTTTTGCTCTACTATTTTTCTGAACTATTTTCCTTGAAGAAGTTTATAGTTTAGGTAATCATTATTAATGCAAAACTAAAAGAGAAAAGAGTTCAATCAAACCCAATACTTTTTGTCACAACCAATCATTTTCAAGAGGTTTCATTTCCCTTCTTTATATGAAATTTTAGATCATTTATTATAGCAATAACTCACAGCCTTGTCTTTGATTATACTATGGGATTACATAAAGTTAAAAGTCCATATTATGAGGCCATAGGTAGCTAGTACAACCTAATATAATCTCAAAGTTGGTCAGTAGAGCATCCTTATTAAAGAGTAATAGGAGAGTGCATGATGCTTCTATCCATGGGAACACTACCATAATTATATGGAGAAGATGAACTTGGGGACTAGAGGCACCTTTAGTTCATTCTCTCATGGCCTCATCCACCACACATTAAGTAAGTTTGACCATGATATGTCTTTGGACTAATCTCAATACATAAGTCTATTTTTCATGCGAACAATATTTTATGGGCAATTTGTAGAATATCCTCCAACCTAATACCATCCCATCCTGTAAAAAGGTTTTCAAAGATGCTCCCCCATTCACCCGTGTGAATGCAATATATAAATTTTATCTTAAGGGTAAATTTTAGGATAAGAGACTTTGATGGAAAATGGGTGTAAGAGGCTAACCCATCGGGATACTGAACTGGTCTGCTGGCAGCGGGTACCAGCCTGTGGTATGACTAGGCAAACCCATCAGGGTACTGAACAAGCTCGTGGGAAATGGGGCATTTTGTCTGGGGAGGATATTTCTTAGATGTCAAAATTACCTCATCGGAGTACTGAACAGGCTTGCTAGCAATGGGTTCTGATTTTGATATGCCTAATCTATATTTGTCTGTATGAACGATATACTTGTGTAAATCTTTAAGAAGAAGCATGCATGGTTGAACTAAAGGTTAAATAAAATCCATTTGTTTTCCATTTGAGAACAACCCTAAGTTGACCTTAAGACCCTATCATCCAATTCATACTATATCTAAGATGCACTATCTTAAGAGTGGGACCATGGTCTTAGAAGCTTAATATACTCATCTGTGAAATTTATCTTTATTACTTGAATGATTGTAAATCTTTTGAGAGTAAAAAGGTTGATTGGTTTCCTATGGGGTTTTCATTTGTTGAGACTGCTAATACTCTTTTATTTTCCTTCCTAAAGGAGAAGAAAAAAATCCCTACTCTAATTTATACAGGGCTCTCTGAACATAAGTGTTGCTAATCTTTTGATGAATTTTGTTTAATCAAGGAAATAGAAATATTTGCTATAGAATGAAAAATATGATTATACTTTTTTTGTGGGCCATGCTTGGATTATCTCGATCAATCATAAAGGGGGAATATTCATAAGTGATCTTCACAAATTGTTCAAATCTAAATTTTCATTGGATGTACTTCGTGTTATGATCAATTTATTATACAATATTATGATTCTCTCTCCGTGTGGTTAGGCTTAGCAATCATGGATTTTGTGCCCACAATTCATTAGCAGCTCTCAGATGTCTGCTCTTAGCAACTCTCAGATTGGTATCGACAAAAGTTGGCAGCAATTGTTTTCTTATAGCCACATGCCACTCAGTCTTAAGCAGTTTGCATGAGGGCATGCAAACTCTTGGGTTTGGGGGAGATCTCCAAATCTTCAAAGTATCTCTTCAGAATCTCCAACATCTTTAGTTCATCTCAGCCAGTTTTTTTTTTTTAGGATCTAGCATATCAACTTTCGTTCTCTTCAGCTCTCATCATCTTTTGTGTAACTCTTATCAGCTTCATTCTCTTCAGTAGTCCTGAGCTTTGTTTTGCCTCATCTTCAGCTTTCAACGGTCCACATCATGGTTCCACAAATATTTCATCTTGTCCTGCATGGTTTCCACTTCAACGTGCATCAAAATTCAGAGAATGGGTAACTTGAGGTAAAACATGTATAAATCTCTTTAATTTACCAAGAATTTGGAAAACATGATGAATAACCACTATCACCTACTCCACACTCTGCTACCACTTAGAAAGTACCATCACAACTATTCACCATGTGATAACTCATCCTTTGTTTGTCCTCGATTTTCATGATAATTTTGTTTCTTTGTTTTAAATCAATCTGTGACAGTATAATCAATTTCTAGAGTGTCGCTCCACAAGAGCCAACACCTACACAAAAGGAACAAAGTCACATAACTATATAAACAGAGTATCATAAGTTCTTCACCTTGTTTGCATGAGGACATGCAAATACTTTGGTTTGGGGGTGTGTTGAACTCCACTTTTGCCATGTTTTCCACTGTGCAAAAACATTCATTAATTGACCTTTTCCCGCATTTTGTTGTTAATACACACCATAAACCCTAATTAAACGCCATCATTCGTCATTATATCCAATGTGGTTAATACATCGTCTTTTCTATCTTTTTAGTGGTTAAAATATGATTATATCATGATTTACTTATGACGGTTTGTGAAGTGTGATTCTTGTACTAGCATGATCAACATTCTTGTACCATTACTGCAGTTCAACATTCCCGCTCAACACTCTCATTCTAATACCAGCCATTGTTTATCATATTCCCGTGCTTTTTGGAAAAATTCAGAAACATGGGTTTTCTCCGTAGTGACGTCAACATGCAGATTTGTTTTCCAAAATCCACCCAGGTCGCACGTGTGTACCTCCAGCTCAGGGGGAATAATTTAGCCAAATCGATAAAAGTTCTAGACAGTCAACTTCGCCCTCCATTTTCGTGCACATGAAGACAAATTTGAATAATCTAGAACATGAGTTTTGTTTCTAGCATGGCAAATTGGGACTCATGCGAACCGTTTTCTAAACAAATGAAAGGTTGAGGAGTTATCGCTGGTTCTTTGACTAACATTTGCAAAAATTTTGGGATGCACCCAGGTTTGGGAAAAAAACTTAATGTAACGCCCAGATTTGATGAGTGTTGGTTTAAACATCAAATATTTGGTTGACAAATATGCTCTCACATATATTTTGAAGATATTGGGTCCAAGATCATCGCTACGCAAATTATCTAGTCAAATTCTCTTTGTACACATCGAGATGAAAGAAGTCTGTATAAATATAATGTGATTATTGTAAGTTGTGGAGGGGGACAAAAAAATATTGTCGTTGTATTATTATGAGGTTGAAGCTTGATATTTAATAAAAAAGGGATCAATTATTGTTGTGCTTATTTCTGATCTGAGCTAACTTTCCAGGCGCGTTGCCCATGATCGGGAAGGGCCCCTCGACCCAGGTGATGTTCCTGTTTTGTAATTTTATTTAATTTCAATAGTATTACAGTTAGTGTGCTAATTTGTTTTTGTTTTCAGGTTGCTAATTTTATTGTGAATGTAGGAGAGTAATCCTCGAGATAGAACGCCTACAAATTTTGTCACTTTCTTTGCACGTTGATTTGATTTCTCACATATTCCACATTTCTTCCTCAAATCGCCTCTCTGGTCTGTTACAGTATCTCATGCACTTACTGTTGTCCATTATGTTCTAATCCGTCATAACATATCAAAAATTTGACCTCCAATTCGCTCTCTCTCTACGTCTGCAATTCATGTGATTGATTCAGTTCTTTTGCCTTCCAATTGACAATGCATCTTGTGTTTAAATATCGTGATTTCAATATCATGATTTCGGGTTATAGCTTTATGTTGTGTGTTATGTTATCACTACGTGTGAAGTCTGATCGCCATCGTTATTGTTCACCTGATCCGTAATACATATCTGATATGCATTATTTGTAACATGGTATATCATTACATTCTTTTCCAAGACATGTTACTATATCGATATCCCATTTCATAATGCATATGCAAAGTGATATATGACGTTTAGTATTTATTGTTAGTGTGATGTTATTTGGTGTGAGATTATATGCTATAATAATGGTAATGTTATATGTGCCATTTGGTTAGTGCGATGTCATATAAGTTGGTTGTAATATCATTGTAAAGTTATATCATAACTACACTTCATTGTTGTTGTAATGTAATATATGTTGTTGTCATATTATTACCTTTTGTTATAGTTACCTTTGGTCATCATAAAATGTTATATTATGTAGTGGTGTTATATTAATATATTGTGTTAATTATTTTGATTAGTATATTGTTGTGGTTTAACATGTTATTATATTATGAGTGTTATATTGTGATGTGTATGTTTTGTTCAATAATCATTGTATCAAGTATTCTTGTCAAGTTGATAAGTATTGTTATGTTATATGTATTGTGAGATAAACATGGATGCGGTGTTAAAAGGATTATCCACGTAAAGCAATCTCATTCTTGTACATAAATCTCGTACCAACACATTCATGCACACAAACAAAATTAATTGTGTACCTCCACTTTCACTTCGCTTTCATTGCCAGACGTATCTTTTCTTGAGGACCAATCTTTGAAACGTGTTTTTTTTAAGTCTTTATGTTACACCCTTTTCTCTAGATAGGGTTAATTAGAAGTTTGGTGGATTTTCTCTTAAAACTGGTAAATTCCACTTTAGGTTAGTAGCACACATACATGAGGGTTTGAGTAACCTCATCCAGCTGACTGATTTGAATACTAGTTTGAGTAAATTCCGCATTTACTTTTAGATTGCCTTGCTTGTTTATTTCCCGCACTTGATCTCATTTCTTGTACTTTGGATTCCTGCACTTTGATTTTAATCCCAACTTTGCTTTCATTCATTCCATTTTGAAGTGTGTTTTCTGGCTTTAGAATAGGCTAGACTAGGCTCCAATCCTGCATTTCCTGTGCTTGCACCTCTAAGTCTACGATTCCGTGGTTGACAATTTATTGTTGGGAATTAATAGTGTATATATTTAGCCCCACAAGGCTCATGATAGTATTTTCTATTTATTCAAGGCTTTGTGACATTTTGGATTTTGAATCACTATCCTCTTCTTCATATTTCTATAGCTGCTCCTTTTGTTTCAAATTCTTTTTCTTAACATTTTTTATTTCATCTAAGGCACAAATGAGTTCTTCTTCAAGATCCACTTCCCCATCTATTTCATAATTTTCTCCCTCTTCTATATCCATATATTTTGTCCCTTTGTATTCTTTATTTTTTTTTCTATAGCCATGAAGAGAGTTTCTTCTCGTTCACTATCATAGATACTTTCATCGCTAGATGAGATACTTTCCTCTTTTGAGTAAATATTTTTCTTTTGCTTATGAAAGTTCTTCGTTTCATGCTTACCATTTTTGTGGTGATGAGTTTTTCTCTCTTTCTTAATGTTATGATCTTCTTCATCATCACTACTTTCATTTTTTGCATATGGAAACTTAGCAACAAAATGTCCTACTTTTCTACAATTAAAGCATTTAAAGGGAAGCTTACCTTTATATGTTCCAGATCCTTTCTTTAGTTTCCTCAAAAAATAGGATTCCTTGATTCATGATCTTTTTTATTTTTCTCTTTTGAGACTTTGAAGGTTGCTTCTCTCTTTGATGGATTTCATTTCTCTGTCCTCATTTCGTATGTCGTGAAGATCCCATGCAATTCATCCATTGTCAACGAATCAAGATCCTTCATTTCTTCAATGGTGAAAACTTTGGCATCAAATCTTAAGGGGAGTGACCTGAATACCTTTTGTACATGTTGAAATATTAATTGTCAAAATATTAATTGTTGAAAGATTAATTAATTTTTGAAAGTTTAATTGTTGAAAGATTAATTCTGAATGAATTTTTGAAAGATTAGTTTTCATTGATGTCAACCCTTGAACATAAAGTTAACAGGTTGCATGTCAAGCTAAAGGAGTTGTAAACAAAATTCAACAAGTTGCATGTTAGTTGAATTTTAAAGTAAATTTAAACAGAAGTTAACAAGTTGCATCAAAAGTTAACAATTTGCATGTCAGTTGCATGAGATCCTCATCAGAAGTTAACAAGTTGCATCAGAAGTTAACAAGTTGCATGTTAGTTGCATGAGATCCTCATTAAAACATAGAGAATATTCAATTGAATATCACTTATGACAATACTAGTTGGAGATATGAGGCAGTGAGGCGAATTTCATAGGGAAGACGAAGTAAAGAATGCCATAAATCCAAGAGAGGATGAAGTTTTTGATGATGTGTTCTAAGGTATGTTATTTATAGGTCATCTTACCATTTTCACTATAACATTTTTTATAGAATGATTCAGATAGATAAATTAGGAGGATGTTGAGAAAACATATCAAGTTATGCATTAATCAAGTTATACAACCCCAGATTCCCACTCATTCCTATACTGCAAGCTCTTGAGCATTGCAGTCACCCATAGAGGTATCTCGAGTGTGACTGTGTTGTGTGCACTACATGCAGCATTGCCTTATGGTTTACTAGGAGGGCCAATAGTTTTAGAGGGTTTTGTTGGAAACCTATTCAGATATGAACCTAGGTTAGCCAAAGAAAAAGTATAAAGGAGATCTAAACCAAAAAATGGTTCTATTTCTAGCTGGAACTGCATAGGATTGAGTGGATGAGATCTGTGGAAGCAACACACGGAGACTGAAGGTATAGAAGGGAATGTTTAGGCCATGGAATCCAACAAAGGCAGAGATCAAAAGATGGTTGAAAAGAAAGGAACTTGAGTTTTCACAAAAGGATAACAAAAACCCTAAGTTAACACTGCACAAATATCTGGAAAAATATGTGTTTATTGACTTGCAAGAGGTATTTTTCTGTGATTTCCCACATTTCTTGCAGGAGTGGTTATTGAGGTTAAAAGAGAACCACTCAAAAAATTGAATCAGACAACTGGAGTGGAATCCTATGGATATTGCGCAATTACAACAAGTTAACAACAAATTTATGTGTGCAGTGGATTTCTAGTTATCATCGAATTTGTAGTACATACCACGAAGTCTTACAGTGCAGCAGAGAGAGATTTTCTAAAAGGACCCAGAGGTAGGTATATCAGATCATTGTATATTTAATCAAGACTTTGTTGTATAACAACAGTGTGATGACCATGGAATCATACAACTAAACTTCCCTACATGCATGGGGGAAGGGGGGAAGCACTGACAGGAAGCTGAGAAATGAAGGAAGAGATGGATAAGGGAAAGAAGAAGGATGTCATGGACCCAATCATGATGGAAGAAGACCGTATAAAGTAGATAATGGAAACAACTACAAAGACGCACATTGCAGTACTTTACCAATATAAGATGAATAACAAGAAGAGAGCCATAGCTGATAGAGAGGGATTGGAAAGTGATGAAGAAAAGGTAGAGGACCTTTTGGCTGTGGAGTAGATTGAGGAAATACTACATGCAACATATGAAAGGAAAAAAGGAGGTCCAAGGGCAGGAACAGAAGGCAAAACTCTAATCCAGGTCACCGTTAGTGTGCAACCTACAACCCCATGTGCGAATAACACACCAGAGAGAAAACCAACGTTAATACAACTGAATTTTAATGAAAGGAATACAGGAGGAAACACATCTAAACAAGGAGAAACAACTGGAGGAGCCATTTCAAGAAGTAACAATCAAATATATACACCACACGGAGGTATTAGTTCAACACAATTTAAAATGGCAGGACATGATCCCACGATCAAGTTATCATAATTTTAGGGAGAGGCATGAGAGGACCCTGAAAAACACTTATTCATCTATGAGAAGATATGGGAAGCAAAGCATATCACAAATGAGGATACAAAACCCACGTAGTTGGCTATCATGCTACGAGACCGTGCACTGGATTGGTACATGAGCCTAGAATTAAATAGTCCACCAAGAGTAACAAGGACTATTATAGACATGAAAAAACTACCGATAAACATATTTCAGAAGCCCAACTCAGAAGATCAGTACATGAATGAAATGATTGAAATCAAAAAAAAACAAGGTGAGTCTGTTTGGGATATTTATCAGAGGTTTAAGCGTCTCAAAGGAAAGTTTAAATATGCAATGACTGACATGCAACATAGAAATCTATTTGTGAAATCATTGTTGCCACATTTGAAATATCCATTAAGACAGCAGAAGTTCCAAACTCAGGCAGAGGCTCTGCAAGAAGCCTTACAACTGGAAGAGAACCAGTATCAGAAGACATATCCAACAATAGAAGAGTTTAAGGAGGATATGAAGAACCTAAAATTTCAGCTTAACCAGAATGAGGGAAAAGAAAAAAGAGAAGTTGTTTGGTGTACCACATGCAGGACAGAGGGACACCACAAGAACAAATGTCCAACTTTCGCACAGTACATGGAAAAAGGAGTACCAAATCCTTTGCCAACAGGAGGACCATGGTGCGAAATTTGTAAAACACATGGGCATGATCCATATCATTGTCCAATGATGGAGAAGTATAAGACAGTGCCTAAAATCTCATACTGCAATTTCTGCAAGTCATTGGTTCAAGATGATAAATATTGTAGGACGATGGAGCCGATGAGAGAAAGAACTTCAAATACTTATAGGGTGAAAGCATAAATGATGACAGGAAAAGATACACCTTAGTTCAACCAGGTACCACCACCATACAATAATGCGCAACAATAGGATAACAGTGTGCAACCAAAATAAAACAACACGTAGCCATGGTATAACCCCGCAGAGTATAATTAGGTACCTTAGTACAACACACCGCGAGGAGATTGAGGTGGATATAGAGGTGTAGGATGAGGAATAGGAGGATTTGGACAAGGCAKAGGACTAGTAGTGTGCCACAACTGCCAACAACCAAGACATTATGCAAGGGAGTGTCCACTTCCACCAGCGACATGTATTTACTGTCGCGCAATRGACCATGATACAGAAGACTGTCCAACACTCTTGGGAAATATCCAGGAAAAAATTAACCAAAGAAACTAGAATGTCCAGTGGATCTCTACAGAAGCCAGGGAGGATGGGAGAAACATCAATATAATCACTCTAGGAGGAGCCAAGAYAGGATCAAACGTAGTAAAGCAAGATCCAACACAACACCAATGGGTTAAGAAGAATACTGAGCCACTGAAGCAATTTGATGCACARAAAGAAAATGAAACATTCAAGGAGGCTAGAGAGGAGTTTCCCAAGAAAAATTTTGTGTTTACATCAGCTGTGCAACAAACTCAGAACTCACCAATGCACAAAATTCCCTCCTCAATGGACCACACCAATGAAGCACAACCTTTAGAGCAGGTAAGTAACAAAAAAAAAATTCTGCAATCCTGTGTTAAGTCATTGAAGGATCCATCATCTGTTAAGATCTTACAAAATCTGCGAGGAAGATGTAACACAAAGGCAGAAGGAAAGTTAGAATAGAAAACAGTCAATCATATCCATATAAGAAGAAGGAAAAGCATAGAATTCAGACTGAATGACAACATTGGAGATTTTAATATGGGTGATATCATACTGGATTTAGGCTCTGAAGTAAATGTTTTACCTAAGAAGACATGGCAGTGTATGGGAGAACCCACACTACGCTATTCACTTGTCCAGTTGAAATTAGCAAATCAACACAGAGTGTTACCAATTGGAAGGATTAAAGGTGTGACAGTAGATTTAGATGGAGTGCGCACTATGGCAGATTTTAAAGTAATAGAGATAGTAGATGACTAAACACCTTACCCAACTCTGCTTGGATTGGATTGGGAATTTGATAACTAGGCCATAATCAAACTTAAGACAAGGAAAATGGCATTTGATTTAGGTGAATATAGAGTCATTCCACCATTAGATCCTTCAGAAGGAGAAAGGTTTGTAGAACCCACTTGTTTGGATCTGGAAGAAATAAACCAGTTGTACAGAACCATTGTGCGAGAAGAAGATTATATCAATCGAACTGTAGATGGAGTACTCAGTTGGAGAATCATTACATCATGTGATTCTGATTCATATATAGGTTTGGATAATGGGCAATAGAGGTTACATGAATTTTCCACAAGAAAGTGTGCAATAAGATGGGTTGGTAGAGAGATAAGAGAACCTCCTAGTTTTCACGAGTTAAATGACTTAGAAGATTTTTTTTTAAATATGAAGAGGAAGTACTAGAAATTCATAGGCTCTTAGCCCAAAATATTTCACTCAAGGAAACACCTGCAATATGGTGGGGTGCGCACAAATAAAAAATTCAGGACATGTATCAATGTAAACGATTGTTGCGCATTAGATTTGGTGCAGAGCATGGGAGAAATAAAAGGCAGAGGTATGATGGACAAGGAACACCAGTTGAACACTTAGAGAAGTGCAAGGCATAATGGAGGATGACACCACTATAGTAATGGCCTCATCACTTTACCCATACATTGGAAGGAATTCCAAGGAACTCATATAAAGACCAAGAGATGCGCAGAGGCACTACAGAATGCATAGGCTTTCAACAGAATTTCATAGTAACTTTCTTATTTGAACATGAGAACCCCGACATGGATTCAACACTGAAGTTGATACAAAGAATGATATTTACTAATGAACTAGAGATTGAAATCATGACAGAATATCAACAACAAAACAAAACGACGGTCAAATACTTACTTTAATGCTATCATGTTAAAGAGGAATCACTAGATGAAGATGATCTGCACAGCATTCAGATTACATAGATTGAGGGATAAAGAGAGGTGGAAGGTCCATATATGGATTCAGAAGTATTTGTTGCACCAATCAAAGTTAATAAAGTTAACATTGGGATGAATGACAATCCCAAAATGGCAAGTATTGGAGACTATTGGGATGAACAAACAGTAGAACGAATAACAGAGTTATTGCGTGAATACGGTGACCTGTTTCCATTGACCTTTACACAGATGAAAGACATATCATGAGAGCTAGGAGAGATGAATATGCCTCTCAATCCTGAGGCAACCTGTCAGGTAGAGACCTTATAGAGTGAATCTAGTATATAAGCAGAAAGTGAAAGTAGAAATTGATCGAATGTTGGAAGTTGGTATCATAGAACCAGTAGAGAAATTTGAATGGATAAGTCCTATGGTAGTCAAAGAAAAGAGACAAGGGGGGATAAGGATTTTTGTAGATATGAGGAAACTTAATGATGCTTGCTTACATGACCCTTTCCCTACCCCTTTTAAATATGAGGTCTTAGAGAATGTGGGAGGCCAGGAAGCATATTCATTTACAGGTGGATTCTTAAGTTACCATCAGATCAAAATAGCTCTAGAAGACAGGTATAAGACTACTTTTCCTACAAAATGGGGATCCTACCAATATACAGTCATGCCATTTGGGTTGAAGAATGCACCAGCCATATTTTCAAGAGTAGTCATAGTTTATTTTAAGGAATTCATGCATCAGTTTCTAGAAATATATCTGGATGACTGGACTGTATATAGTCTATTAAAAGATCATGTAGAAGTGTTAAGACTCATGTTCGAAAGATGCAGACAATGTTGGATCTCATTGAACATAAAGAAATGCATTTTTGGGACACCTTTTGGAATATTGTTGGGATATATAGTGTGTAAACAAGGGTTACTACTGGATCCTACTAAGATTGCAGTCATTGTAAATTTACCACCACCAAAGTCAGTGCGCTAGTTAATAGAAACAATGGGACATATAGGATATTATAGGAAATTTATAAAGGGGTATGTGCAGATTACTGTACCCATGGAAAAATTGTTAAAGAAGGACACTAGATTTCAGTGGAATGAGGATTGTCAACAAGGATTGGATACCTTAAAATAAAATATGGTCACATCACCTATCTTAGTATTCCCGTACTGGGAAAAGACATTCCATGTGCATGTAGATGCATCAGCCATAACGCTTGGATAAATTATAGTGTAGCCAGGAGCAGGGGACTTAGACCATCTTATCACCTTTTCAAGTAGAAAGTTGTCAAAATCAGAGTAGAATTATAACACCACAGAAAGAGAAGGCCTATCCATGGTATATGCACTTCAGAAATTCAAGCACTATTTACTAGGTAAACACTTTAAACTGTTCACAGACCATTCTTCCCTCAAATATCTAGTCAACAAGCCAGTGTTGGGGGGGGGGGGGATCTGTAGATGGCTATTGTTGTTCCAAGAATTTGATTTTGAAGTAATAGTCAAACCAAGGAAGCTGAATGCAGGACCTGATCACATGTCAAGGGTAACTAATGGAGAAGAACCTACTAACTTGGAAGACAACTTCCCTTATGCACAGTTATTTTCAGTACAGGTAGTTGATGAATATTTCACTAATATTATTGAATACTTAAGTACATGGGTTGCACCAAAGGACTTTAGCACTGTGGAGAAGAAAAATATGGTAGTCAGAGCTACAAATTATCAACTTATTGCAGGACATTTATACAATATGGGTGCAGACAACATTTTGAGAAGGTGTGTATTAGAACATGAAAGACCCAAAATTTTGACAAAATCCCATGAAGGAATAGTTGGAGGACACTATCCAGGAAAAGATATTGTGCAGAAGGTGTGCAGGATTATGGTGGCCAATAGTCCATAAAGGTGCCAAGGAATATTTCCATAAATGTGATGTCTGTTAGAGGGTTGGTAAACCTAATAGAAGAGATGAGGTGCCTCTGATACCACAAGTGACTCTGCAGGTATTTGACCAATGGGCTATAGAGTTTGCGGAACCTATCAATCCACCTGAAAAAAGGTTTGGAGCTAGATATATCATTACTACTTAACAATATGGGAAGAAGCAACACCAGTCAAACATTGTAGCGCGGAGACAACATGACACTTATTGTTTGAGCAAGTGATCACCAGATTTGGATGTCCAAGGATTTTGATGAGTGACCAAGGCACTCATTTTATCAATGATACTTTCAGGGCTATGGCTGAGGAGTTTGAAGTCTATCACCAGAAGAGTACACCATATCATCCTCGGGAAAATGGAACAGTAGAAGCTTTCAATAAGATCTTGGAAAATGCTCTGACTAAGATCCGCAATGTCAACAGGGATGATGGGGAATTGAAGATACCAGCAGTACTATGGGAATACAGGACCACATCTAAGAAGTTGATAGGACAAACACCATTCGGATTAGTGTGTGGGCAGGAAGCAATAGTACCATTAGAATTTCTAGTACCCAATCTGTGCATAGTAACAATTACCAACATGACAGAAAGAGGCACAGTAAAGGAAAGGTTAATTCAACTAATGGAAATGGAAGAGCACAACATTCTGGCAAGATTTCACTAGGAAGTAAAGAAAACAAGAGACAAATCCTGGCATGATAGACAGATTGAAAAGAGGAGTTTCAAGGAAGGAGACCTAGTTTTTCTCTATGACAATAAAAAAATTTAACACCTTGGTAAATTTAGAATGCATTGACTACGGCCATATGAAGTAAAGATTGTCACAGATGGGGGATCTATACAACTAAAAGAATTGGGAGGAATAGAACTGAAAGGACTGATCAACGATAGTCGATTGAAACTGTATAAGGACAGTCGATCTTCTAATCCTTAAAAGTTACAGCACAGTGAGAAAGGCATGTATATAGTGTACTGTAACAAAGATTAGGACAGAAAAATGATAAAAATAAATAAAAAGGAGAAAAAGAGGAAAAAAATAAATACAAAAGTAGAAAAGAACGAAAATACAAAAATACTGGGAAATATCATGTGCGGAGATAGTGGAATCAGCGTGACAAAAAGAAAAAGTGATCGCGTGCAAGATATGGTTGACATAAAGAAAAACATCGCGCACTAGAAAAATTCATAGCAAGAAAAGTACGGTGCACGGAAAAAGTGCAGCACACCGGAAAAGGGGCCAACGCTCGAAAAAGCAAAAAACGATCGTTAGGGAAAAAGGCGCAAATTGGGCATTTATGAAACTGAATGAAGTGTACTCAACAAGATTCAATGCATTAATAACAGCCAAAGAAGCTTATCCAAAAATATTTAGGGAATTCATGATGCCCTCTATATAAAGTGGAAATGCGGGTAAAACAAGACTTATTGTGCATTTTCAAACTCATGAAACTAAGGAGCATGAAGACGAGAGACGAACAGGTGAATTCAAAGATCATAGTAGCCGAAGTTCACTCATAAAAGCAAGAAGTACCCATGATGGCACCTCCAAAGGTTGGCGGACCAAGACAAACCGCACAAAAAACATGCAACAGTCTTAGGTCACTGCAAGAAATTGCAAAGGCCGAGCAGGAAATGACATAGAGAGAGGTAATCGTTGATGTCGATGCAATCCCCTCTCCACAAGTCAAACCAGTGAGCACCACACTGGTCGAGGAAAAGGAATAAGACCCGACGACAGCTGAGATGGAGATTGGCTCATACGAAAGTGCACAGGGTGACGAACCGATCCCCACAGGCAACCCACAACAACTTGCAAGGGTCGAATCAACCCACAGAATGAATGGTGGTGATAACGAGCGAACAGAGTCTATTGGGTCGAGACCACAACTGGTGGTAGGGTCCGGAAAATAGGAAGAAGTACATATTGAAGACATTACAGGGCAGTCATAGTCGAGTGGGGAGGACAGAGAACCAGAGGCTGGGACCTCTATCACGTCCGTAAGAAGAAAGGAAAACAACCAATTGCACGGTCCCCATGCAAGCAACTCAACGCCTCAATTTTATCGTGCATTCTAAAGGGGGTGCAGGCCACGCCAACTCTACTTTGGTGCATGGAAAGGCTGAGATACATAGACCATGATGTGTCTAACACCAACACATTCCCATAATTTGCGTAGTAGGTGTACATTGAGAGCATAGGCATAGGACCATTTGGAGACCCAATACTGCAACCAAAGCAATGGGCAGCAGGCCTAGAAAACACAAGGATCTTAAATTTGTTAGAGATTCCCCACTTCGGTAGGGGGAAAGAGGTGAATAATTGCATCAAGAAGTTGATGGAAGTCCTCCATGGAGGATTCTTATGGTTAGAAGAACTTGTCTCAATTGATGTAGAACTCATTGCCTTCATCACGGGTCTACCATCAATAAGAGAGAGTCTCGCATAGTACCTAGAAGACAAAACCAAAGAAGAATCTCTCGCAGAAGAGATAAAGAAGACATACAAGATGGAAAGAGTCTCTCATGGAATCATTATCAAGAGAATCAACAACGCAGCCACCACGATGGCCACGAAACTAATGGCATGAAAATTGCTAAGGAAATGTCGTAAGGAGGAGGTCCCTGGAGGGGTTGTCGCAGAAGCAACACAGTGCACAAATGACACCATGATCAGTTGGGTGCCATATTTACTGAACTTGTTCATAGATGAATACAAGGATGTGCAGGATTTAGGGAATAGAGTTCCACTACTCCTTGCTCATGATCCTAATAGCTTTAATTGAATGGAAGGAGTCGTCCTACTCATACTTCTGCGGTAGAGTAGGACGATGTCGCGCAACATGGTACACGCCAATGGGAAGCACTTTAGACGCCAAGCAAAGAAGTGGCAATGCCGAAACTTTTTTTCGGTATCTCGGTGACATTATAGACAACATAACCAACACTTGGAGGATCACTCTGGAGGCAGTCGCAAAGTATCAAGTGGTAGCCAACTTTAGGGATTTGTTTATGGGCCATGGCCTTCTTGCGCAGCCCTCCTGTGTCTAAGATTGGCCATTTGGGTGGCCCAGTTTCTTATGGCGTAGCATCCGAAGGGTTTTCTTGTGTCGTTGTCTCCCCCCTTCCTTGTTATTCCTGCATCGGGGCATTTTCCTTCTTTCCTATCTGTGCATCCTTATTTGGAGTGTTTCCCTTCTTCTACGTTGACTTTTGACCTGGCTTCACCTACTGTGTGGGTTTCTTAGTCGTCGCCCTTCCTCCTGTGGGTGTCTTGGATGACCCTTCTTCCACCTCCTTTCCCTTTGGAATTTCCTTGGTAATGACTGGGATCTTTCAGTCGTCCTGCTAGTCTCTCATCGCCATTTCAACTTCCTCTACATTAATGTAGAAGCAAAGTTGAATCCATTCCTTCAACTTTTGAGATGCTTGTCCTGTGTCCAACTTTGCTCTCAGCTGCAAGTCATGAGAGTCCCAACATGGAGATTCTGGACCAACTGCACTGGAGCCCTGGAAGGAGAAGGACTGCCTAGGGACTGCATGGCAGAGAAGGGTGGGGGTCCATTCTCTTGGGTTGTGCAAGATGGGTAGAAGAGACATGGTTACTTGGATTGTTGTGGGTGTTGGGAAGATTGTGAGAGATTTAGTGCTGACTAGTTTGGGAAGCTGAGCAACACTCTGGAACCGTCCTTGTGGATTCATAACCCTAGCTCGGGGGTGACATTGTTTTTTAGACTTGGAACACCAGTGTCTACGGTTGGGTGGAACTTCCTTGGTCTACAACCAGTCAGTGGTTCTTTTCTATAAAAGATAAGTTCTCTCTGTTATGGAACTACTGCATATTAAAAAAATTGCGATGACTACTTGCAACGAAAGTACCCTTTCGTTGTAAAGTTCAAGATAAAGAGTTCAATTTTTCAATTTTTTTATAAATCCATCTTGAATTCGTCACTCTTGGGACGAAACCAAACATTCCTTGCAAGAGCGGCGAAAGTGAAGATAATGCATTGTCATCTCTCTTACGATGATCTTTGGTTATCGTTGCAAGAGCGACGATAACCAATGATCGTTACACTATTTGAAAAAGTCAACATTGACCGTTATGCTATTTGAAAAGGTCAACATTGACTTGGTCAATGTTTGTCTCTCTTGCGATGAAAAAAATATCTATAAATATTTTTCAAATTAGAGATGTTGCGACAATCTTGCTATAACAACGACGGTTCATAAAGGGTATTTTTGTGTGGAAGAATGTCGCAAAATATTAGAGGTGGGAAAAAAATTAAAGAGGGTGAAAAGGGTGATGGTAGATGTTATTTCCCTTGCAAAAGATGTTGCACTACACGTCCCGTAAATTTTTTAATAGAAACAGTTAAAAAACATTGTAGCAAATATGGGCACATTGATGATGGATCGAATGAATATCGTCTCGTGGTAATTAGCTATATATTCATAATCTATTTTTATATTGTCGATTATATATGTGTGTGTGTGTGTGTGCATATATATTGTTTGAATATTTGTTATACACAATAATTTTGCATGAATGTTTGTAATTATAAAGTTAGATTTTCCCTCTAACTTTCTGCAAAATATTGCACCAAGTAGTAGTAGAAATGATGGTGTACAAGCTGAGGAACATGATCAAGCAAATGAGGATCTCATGGAAGAATATGATGGGACAAATCAAGTTAATGATCCCATGGAAGAAGATGATGGGACAAATCAAATGATCCAAGATTTGTTTACTCATTCAGATGAGGATGGGGACAGTGATGGTATTTATGATGAACCTCTATTAGAAAAGGAAAATAAACGACTTTATGAGGGCTCAAGAGCAAATCTTCTCTCTACTACATTGTTGCTAGTGAACTTAAAGGTTATGAACAATTTGTCGAACACTTGTATAACACACATCATAAGGTATGTAATATGTTTCATCTCATATAAATAAATGTTGACTTTTTTCTATTTTGTTTGTGTTAATTAATGTGTAAAATAAGAATGCAATTTGTATGATTAGTATTCTTCACATTAACTAGTTATTTATTATGTTGTAGATTGTTAGGTGAAATTTTGTTACCATCGTCAAATATTTTACCTCGCACATATCGAGATTTTCATTCCATTATGAAAGACATTGGAATGGATTATCAAACTATAGATGCATGTCCTAATGATCATATTATATATTATGGACAACATGCTTCAAAAACATAATGCCCACAATGTCTTATCAGTAGATATCGAACCGATCATGTAACAAAAAGGGTGCCTCGAAAGGTTCTTCGTCATATTCTCATAATTCCACATTTAAAATGATTGTTCAGGGGTGAAAGCATAGCACAATTTATGGATTACCATGCATGTAATATAAGTGGAGATGGTGTTCTTCGAATTTTTGCCGATGGTTATTCAACTAGGGAAATTGAGGGAAAATGAGCATATTTCAAAGATGAACCCAATAATGTTAGGCTTTCATTGGTAGTTGACGATGTTAATCCATTCAGAGAACTTAGGTCTATTTACTCCATGAACGAGTGCATAACGGT
Organism: Picea mariana; assembly: GCA_032191745.1. Lineage (NCBI taxonomy): Eukaryota > Viridiplantae > Streptophyta > Pinopsida > Pinales > Pinaceae > Picea > Picea mariana. The sequence goes on along the minus strand of JASDQU010011192.1, from coordinate 129,166 downwards.
GTATAACCCATAATGGGGTGGGCGAAGCTTCCAATGGGGTCATGTAAGGCGTTATTTCTACAAGTGTAACCAAACTTTGTCACCCACCTGAAACTTATGTTGCACCCAGTGTTGATCATGGTGTTGCTTGTACTTGTCATTGGACTTCTATAGGATGTCCTGAACCTGTTGGCGGATGTGCTAGATTCGCTCAATGAAACGGGTAGCTTTGTCAGTTTCAGTTGAGGCAGAAGATGAGTCGGTCAAGGTGACCGAAAGGGGTAGTGCAACATCTATGGGACCCAATGGTTGGAATACCAACCCCACCTGAAAGGGGCTATGGGTGGTTGAGCTATGAAAGGATCGGTTGTAGCTATGCTAGACATAGGGAATACTCTCATCCCATGTGCGAGGGTGCTTGGAATTATACATGTGCAAGATATGCACGATCATTCTATTTACGACCTCGGTTTGGCCATCTGTCTAGGGGTGGAAGGTTGTGGATTTAGTGAGCTTCGTGTCCACCAGTGGCCAGAGGCTCGACTAGAATGTGTTGAGAAATCGACTGTCTTGATATGAGACAATGGCTTGTGGGATTCCAAAATGTACCCAGACTCATTCAAAGAAGATCTTGGTAGTGGCCTCTGCTGTGATGCTCTTCTTGCAGGTGGCCAGAATTTCCATCTTATAAAAGCGATCAACAACCACAAAAACATAGTCATTTCCCTGCTTGGTGGATGGGAGGCCTAACATGTAGTCCATTGAGATGGATTCCCATGGTCGGTCAAGAGTAGGAAGAGGGGTGTACAGTCCATGTTTCTTAGTGGTCGGTTTGGCAATAACACAGGTAGTGTAGGACCTGATATACTTGTTGACCTCCTGTCGAAGTTTCGGCCAGTAGAAATGTTGTTGCAACATTGCCACTGTCTTTTCGACGATGAAGTGTTCTGCCACCTGACTATAGTGGGATTCCCAGATCAGCTTCGCTCGCTCGCTTGATGGAACACAGAGATGGCCTAGATGACACAACAACCCATCCTAAAGATGGAAATTATCGACAACTGTGTTTGCGCCCAACATTTGGTAGGTGGTGGCGAAGTCTGGGTCTGTCTCATAGAGTTGGGGGCATCCAGAGGTCTCATGGCTGTAAGAGTCTAGCACTGTGATGAGTGTCATGACTGGTGGTCTACTGAGGTAATCAATGATGCAGTTGGTGCTTCCTATTTTATACTTGATATTGAGGTGGAATTTCTGCAATTATGTGGACCACTTCTGATGGTGGTCATTCTACAATTTGCCTTGTGTCTACATGAACTGCAGTGGCTTATGATGAGTGTGGATGATTGTCTCCTTCCCAAGAATGTAATGTCTCCACTAGCGATAAGCTTGCACAATGGACTACATTTCTTTGTCGTAAGTAGGGTACTTATGGACAACATCTGATAGTGTCTCACTATGATAGGACACGGGGTGGCCGTGCTGAGTGAGAACAATGCCCACAACATAGTCTGAGGCATCTGTATCGATCTCAAAGGGTTGTTGTAGGTCCGGTAGTGAAAGTACTGGGGTTGAGCACAAGCGTTTCTTCAAATAATCGAACGCTTGTTTTTGGGACCGGCCTCACACAAATTTCACCTTACCACCACCCTTGGTTATTTGGATAAGGGCCCATGCAATATGGGAGAATCCCAACACGAACCTGCGGTAGAAATTGGAAAGGCCCAAGAAGCTCTGAAGCTCAGTGAGTGTGGTTGGGGCTGGCCAGTCACGGATGACTTGGATCTTGGTTGGATCCACATGTACACCATGTTGATCAATGATGTATCCCAAGTAATGGACCCTGTCCATGCCGAAGGAGCATTTTTCCAAGTTGGCGTATAGCTTGTGTTGCCATATAGTGTGCAGAACCTACTAAATATGCTGCAAGTGATCTTCCCAAGTCTTTTTGTAAATGAGAATGTCATCCAGATACACCACTACAAAATTATTGGTGAATGGTCGTAGTATATCGTCCATCATCCTCGTGAAAGTGATTGGATAATTTGTCAAACCAAAAGGCATGACCAACCATTCAAAAAGACCTTCCTTTGACTTGAAGATGGTCTTCCATACATATGTTTGTTCTATCGGGACCTGGTGGTATCCAGACTTCAGATCAATCTTACTGAAGTATTTGGATCCCATGAGCTGATCAAGGAGGTCGTCAATTCAGGGAATCGGGTACCGTTTTCTGACTATGATTTTATTCAAAGCCCGGTAACCAATGCAAAGTCGCCAGGTTCCCTATTTCTTACGTACTGGCATAATTGTGCTCCTGCAAGGTGATGAGATAGGACGGAAGTGCCCCTTGTGGAGCAGTTCTTGGATCTGTCGCTTGATCTGCTCATTCTCTAACAGAGAGTGGTGGTAGACTGGCCCATTGGGCAGCGGTGTGTCGGTGGTCATATCGATGGGGTTCTTGACCTGACAATGTAGAGGTACCCCGATAGGTGAGGAGAAAATATCTCAGCATTCTTCCACGACCTTATCTACTTGTTTCTTCTGTGTGGAGAGGTTGACCGCAGAGACCCTGGATGTGGCTGCAATCTTTCGCTCATTCTGAGAGAAAATCACGAAAAAGACAAACTTCCCCGTCTGAGAGATGACCTTCCTGCATTGCTTGGCAGAGATCAAGGAAATATCACTAGGAGGGACTGCCTTGGGTATCCTGTACAATTTCATGTTCAAAGTAATAATAACACTATGAGGCCTAGACTCATATACAACATGACATTTCCATAAATAAGGTTGGCCCAAAAGAACATTATTAAACTTCAAGAGCAAAAAAATCACACAATACCTCGTCTTTGAAGGGCTTGATGTCGTATGACAATCAACACTGTTGGATGACGTAGAGATCGCTTCCTTGGCAGAGTCATCCAATGGTGTAAGGTTGTGGGTGCGACGTTGTAGGCAGGGTCAGCCACTTTACGACCTCTGCTGAGATGAGGTTCTTCTGGCTACCGCTATCAACGATGAAGTGCAGCGAGGTTCCTTTTACCCACATCTTTGAATGAAAGAGGTGCTCGCCTTCTTCTGGATTGTCTAGTTCACCAGGCTAGAGCTTGGGGGTAGCAATGGTGGCACTAGGTTCCATGTCAATGATTCATCTTTAACTTTCTGGTTCTGACTCAGAGTCAGAACCCACATCTGATTCAGAGGCTTTCACTTCGGCCACTAGTGACTACTTTGAGCGACAATGAGCAGTGTTATGTCAAGGGCTCTTATGGAAGTCGCACCACTTCCTGGTATCTTTCTTTGTCTTTTCGGTGTCCTACTTTGCTTGTAGCTTAGACTGGTTGTCCTGATACTGTCCATATTTTCTCTATCCTTTGTTATGTGGGTTGGGGCCACCCTTTCCTGGATTTTGTTGTGAGGGGTTCCCAGTTCCAAATTGTTGTGTCTTTTGTTTGAGCTTCTGCTCAATTTTGATGGCATATCGGTAGGCTGCGCCCAAGTACGAGATGTCCAGAAATTCCATTTCGGTCTAGATGTATCTATGCAGAGCACCGTGATACTTGAGCATCGAATGTCACTCCGAATATTTGATACCCAAATTGGTACGCAAGGTATCAAAGATATTTGTGAACTCTGGCATTGCTTGGTCTCTTTCTTGCCGCAGTGTGGTCCATTTGTTATACAAGTCATCAGAACTTCCGAAAGGGTAGTATTGTTCCTTAATAGCATCCCTGAAGGATTCCTAGGTGGCCACGATTGTAAATAATGAAGGTTCCTCTGTTTCATTTTTCTCACAGAAATTTTTCCACCAATATTTGACATGGGGAATGGCTTTGAGGAGCGCAAAAGTAATATTTTCTCTATTTGAAAAGTTATGGATAGAAAAATACCCTTCTAGTAGATTCAACCACTTGTCTACAACATCTGCGTCTATATGACCTTCAAATATAGGAATATCGAAGTTGATTTGTACCTTGGAGGGGGCGGCGCCTCCACTCGAGGAAGATGCGTCGCATGTTGGTAGCCGCCAAAGGATTTGCACGGAACTATCCATCATCTCGTTCCTCTGTTGCGTGAGGGATTCCTCAAGAAACATTTCGAAAGGATCTCTTGTCCTATCAACTTTCTTTTCTCCTGCCATGTGAGGTTTCTTGGGCGTGCGAGAGATTTTTTCCTCGAGATAAACAAGCTCGAGACCCAATTCTTTGTACCTTGACCTCATTGGGGACATGCATTAAGATGACAAGGAGAAGACTTCTCTTATACCACTGATCCAAATTTTATGATCACAACAAAATGAATACAGAGTATTAAAAGATGTTTAACGCAAAATAACAGAGATACAGTAAAACTGGTTTTCTTTTCAATAAGGAAATAAGCTGAAACTGTAAAATGCAACGGAAAACTAGCTTCGTGGAATGGTGGTGGCTTATCTCTGAGAAGAGATGTGATGGTTGAGCTCATTTGAAAGAATATGACTACAATGATTCTTTGAAGTCCTTTTTACAATAAAGATGAATGCCAAAACCCTAGACATTCAAAAACCTAACCCTAGGAGATGAAGCGCCAAAAGTCATGTGGGCCCCGGTGGGGTAAGTTAGTACATCAACTTTTCAGGGTCGTAGCTTTTGCATACGATCTCTGTTTTAGGCGCAAAATAGCCCATTGGAAAGGTCTAACCAAGAAGAACGTTTTTCTATTGGCCCAGGTCAATGTCTTTAACAATCACTTGGGCCCCAAATCCCCAAAAAAAGGTCGTTTAGGGCCTCAAAACGACCCCAGAAGTTTGGAACACGAAAAACTGTTGAAAAACTGACAAGGTGGAAAAAACAAATTCGAGCCAGTGGAATAGGTGGGTGGCCATCAATATCCACCTAGATCATCATCACTTCCAAAAATAATGTCATCGACATAAACTTCAATTATCAATAGACTACCTTGATTTACCTTTATGTAGAGATTGTTGTCTGCATTGCCTTTCCTAAACCCTTGTTGTTGTAGATACCTGTCCAATATTGAATACCAATAGTCAACCAGATCATCTCACATGGATCATATACCAAGGGCACCTCTCAACTATATGTCCAACATCACCAACACATGCCTCTACCAAGCATGTACCAAGATCACCAACATACCATCACAAGATATGTGTCTCAACCATGTACCAAACCAAGTGCATCAACCATGCACCAACATATGTACCAAACCATGCATCAACAATATACATCAACACATGTACCGCACCATGTACCAACAATGTATCTCAACGATATACCATATCACTCAATCGTTTCATACACCATGCATCATAGGATATATCAAGCAAGTACCATTAATGGTGTACCAAGAGATGTGTCTCATACATGTGATGTCATTGATATTCCTTTGATATCTACATGGGAATACTGCTTCTTAATCTGTAAATCAAACTCTGGATGTCTGAAACAATCTGTATTGAAGATATCCCTGCATGAATGCATGTGTGGAATGAACCTCTACAAAGTCATGAACTTCTTCATGTTTAACTTCCAGCTGATACCTACATAGGAATGTGGTCTAAAAGTTGCTTCTCAAAAAATTCAAACTATTTCTCTGTGCTTCTATCATCAAAATACTCTGAAACTGAATGTCCAAAATTTGCAAACACTTCAAACTGCTCGAAGGATGGTTATCTGATATGTAGATCTATTGCATATACTCCCCTTATTCAATATTCATATTTACTAGGAGTCTCCAAGTCATATGGCTCAGAAAAATGGAGGAACCCCCCCCCCAATGTTGAGTAATCTTCCTCACCATCTTCCTAGGTTCTAACATATTCCACTTTTCCTCTAGATTCAACATCTTTCTGACTTCTGACATTTTCTTCTCTTCCTATAGTTTCATCTTGATCTTGCACTATTGCAATCCTTGAGCATACGAACTATGGAACTTGTTCTTAATTCATCTGATCTTCTTGGTTTTCTTTTCTTCTCCAAAGTTTCTCGTATCCACCATCATTGTTTTCCTTCATGGAAGGCTCTATCAAGTTTCTGCAATTTCGAGCTATATGACCATAAGTGTGGTATTTTTAACATTCAATATTGGAAAGAGCCACATAACCATCTCTTTCTTTCTTTAGAGTTAGAAACATGTTCTTGTCACCTATCATATGCTTTGAAAAACCACTGTCAACATACCAATCACTTTTTTTGTGTTGGGATTGTAGAGAAAGTGAGCATTGATTCTGCTTTATTTTCCATATCTCTTGTGGTTCCTATTGTAGAAATTTAGATACAAATTAATGTATTCTTGCGATTCTCCTGATCTAACAATTACCGCAACTTGTTAAATACAGAATCGCTTCTACTATTATTGCGGAAGCAATTTAAACCACGATCACAACCACAATGCACAAAGTAAAATATCAATAACACACAACACAGAAGTTTTACCGGGAAAGCGTAAAGCTAAAAACCCCACTATCATATATTATGTATATCATGAATCATGAAACAATTTCATACAAAGCTCTAATCCAAGAGCTCTCAGTACAATCGTCTCACACTGTCATACACAAATTAGCAAATACATGCGCCAATTTCCGTGTCCAGACAGCTTGCCTCCTCTACACAAACTCTGCAATCCGAATTCTCACAATGAATCGAATGAATCGTTTGCACATACTCATAAGCATATCCACTGCATGTGTGAACAAATCACAACTGATAGCCAACTGTCCCTTTCACTTGTTATCTCAACTGGTGTCCATTGGAATGACATGCATGTAGTTAACCATGGCAAGTCTTCAGTTGCATGCGAGTTAACTGATTGTGAATTAATGAATAGTTAATTCACTGAACTCACACTAATACAACTAAGCTTAACTCACTTAACTACACTTACAATTCTGTTACAATTCCAAATCACTCAGTTATGAATGAGATAATAGATTAATATTTATTGTCTAATTTAATTAAGGGAAAACTAAATTAGACACATGTTTCTTGTTGACTTTTCAACACCTATATCCGACTGTTAATTTTCTGCTTTGATTCCCTAGGTGGAATAGTCAATCTACAATTCTTCGTTATGTGTCCAAAATTGTTGCATTTGTAGAATTCTACTTCATTTCTCAATGAATCAAAACTATTTTTATTTATGTTGTATGCTTCATAATATCTTATGGGATAACTATAATTTAAGTACCTTCCATAGTTGCTTCGGTTCTTGGCATAGGCTCTGCAGTTTACAACTTTATGTCCAAAATTAGCATAATTAAAACAATGACCATAAAAGAACCTTTGATACATGGGAGTAGATGATCTTCTTTGTGATGCACTCCTTCTGAATTCATCTTCTTCAGTCTTGTTTATTTCTGGAATGTTCTTCTTTGGGGACTTGCATTCTTCCTTCTTGACATAATCTCTAACAATCTTTGCATAGCTTCTTTGTGTTGCTTCATGTTCTATTCTCTTGGAGCTTAATCCTTTCTCATTATGTAGTTGGTTGTATCCTAGTCTATATCTATCATTGGATGGTCTTTGACTCCTAATTATTTGATCCAATATTTTGGTGCTCTTCTGCTGCATATCTTTCTTTTGAAAATCTTTCCTTAAAGAGACTATTTCTACTTCCAAGATTCCAATCATTTTTTCGTTTTCTTCTAACTGACTTCTAAGTATTTCCTCAATTCTTCTATCTTCTTCTATTTGAATTTTTAGACTCATGATCATCTGCTCTAGTTCTTTAGAGTAGGAATTTTGAGATCCCTCTTTCATTTTTAACTCTGCCTTGAGTGACTTGTTTTTTTTTCTTTCCTTCCTAAGTTCTTCTAATGCATTAATTAGCTCTGCTTTGAGACCGACTTCACCTTCTTCTTCAGAATCATCTTCTACTTACATGAAGAGTACTCTTTATGAATCACTATCACTATCGTTATCATCCTTGTCTGATGAGGAAATGTCCTCCTTTGAGTAGAAACTTTTCTTGAAGAATTTACTTTTATTTATTCTCTTGTTTCCCTTTTGATATTTCTTTTCCCTTTTCGAAGCTTCTTTTTCATCACTATATTTATTCTTATGAGGACATTTAGAAGCAAAATGGACAATACCACTACAATTCAAACATTTCAATGGAAGCATACCTTTATACTTGATGGTTCCTTTTTGTAATTTCCTTACGAAGTTATCCATCTCTTCATCTTCGTCTGAATCATCACTACAACTACAACCTGGTTTTGACTTTTTCTTGATCTTATTATTTGTCTTCTTCGATGCCTTGAAAGTTGTTTCCTTTTTGACTTAGTTCTCCTCTTTTGTTCTCATTTCATAGGCTATAAATATTCCATGTAGCTCATCCATGCTCAATGGACTGAGATATGCTCTTTCTTCTAGGGATGATATTTTAGGATCAAATTTCATAGGAAGAGACCTCAATACCTTTTGAACAACCATTCATTCATCAACTTCTACTCTCAATCCCTTAATAGTGTTAACTATTTTTTCAACTTGCAAAAGGTAGGTTGCAATTTCTTCATCTTCCTTCATCTTCAATTGTTCAAACTTAGCCCTGAATATTTGAAGCTTAGCTCCCTTAACTTTGGCATCTATTTCATAAATATTTTGGATTTTATCCCAAATATTCTTTGCACTGTCACAATGCATAACCTTGACAAATACAGAATCAACTAGACTGCTCAGAATGGTACCTTTAGCCTTCAAGTTGTTTTCACTAAGTTTATTTCCATCTTTGTCGATTGGGGGAGTGGTTGGTGTTGTATACCAATCTACTATTGATTTCCAAACATCAAATCCTTGTGCCTGTAAACAAATTTTCATCCTTTTATTCCAGAAGGTTGAGTTCTAACCATCAAACATTGGTGCTCTAATCTTAGCATATTTCATGAATCTCCTTCCAGTGGTTAAACTGCTTCCTGAAGGACCTGCTCTGATACCAATTGTTGGAATACTAAGAGGGGAGTGAATCAGGATGATTATAATTAGTACTTTTAATCACAATATAAAACCTCTAATAAATATTATGAGCATTCAAAACACCATAATTCAATGCATAAACATCACATAAACACAGTACACCAAAATTTTACATGGAAACCTAATGCAGGAAAAAACCATGAAATGCTTTTCTTATTTATCAAAGAGCACATTCATTGGAAGTACCAACTTCCTATTTCTCCATCTACAACTGGAAAAAATCTCCAACCCCCTATTTACAAGCTGCAACCTAAAGGAAGCTCCAACTCCCTAATTTAACCGACTCCAACCAGAAGGAGGCTACAACCCCCTTTCCTTGCCCCATCCAATATCACTGAAATATAAATGTAGACCAATCTTTCACTACCTCTGTCACTAAAACTGATAACCTATTGTTGTAGTTGTTTTTGATACCTTTGTTTCTACTATTGATATCGATATCTCATCAAGACTGCAACCACTCATACCTCATACTAGGATTCACAATAGATTTCTCCAAATCAAATGCCTATGAATCACTAAGACATATGTGTTCCTGATTTCTTCAGAATGCTCACCCTAACACACACATGAAGATATACCTTCAACCTGTAGCTGACCTGAGTTTTAGATCCCTGATCTTCAAAAAACTTTCCTCACAGATCTCCGACCCTATACACTGTCTGCTCGTTGGTATCCACACTTTTTTCTCACTGCAACCCACAGATGTACGCATGTTTCCTCCTGAAAGCCCCATATTTTCTCAAAGAACCTATGTCTGTAACTTCTTCTCCATACGCTCAGCTCCTGCAAACTTCTTACTTCACTGGAATTCTCTGCCTTCGACTCACTGCCTCAGATCTTCAACCTCTATTCTCATAAGTGGTTTTCCAATTCACTCTTCTCTGTGTTTTAATGAGGATCTCATGCAAGTGACATGCACATGCAACTCGCATGCAACTTGTTAACTTATGTTTACAATTACTTTGACATGCAACTGACATGCAACTTATTAACTTTTGTTTACAACTACTTTACCTTGACATGCAACCTATTAACTTCATGTTCAAGGGTTGACATCAATGACAACTAATATTTCAACAATTAAATGACAATTAATCTTTCAATAATTAATCTTTAAACACATGACATATTTGAAAGACAAAATTATTGCAGTAGCAAATTCAGATCAACGATATGTGAAAATAAAAGAAACATTACGGAAGGTCATTTTCAGCAGAAATTTAATTTTTATGAGCTAAAAGAAGATGGAATTCTCATGTACAAGGGAAAAGTATATGTGTTGAATTTCAATGAGATGAAAAATGAAATTCTAAAGGAAATTCACAATGTGCCATATGACGGGCACCCAGGATATCAAAAGATAATTACATCTCTGAGAAGCGAATACTTTTGGCCATGAATGAAGAAAGAAGTGGCTAATTTTTGGGCTCTAAAAATGTCCTAAAATATAACCTCTATGCATCATCCAAAGGTAGGCATTGGCACAAGAATTTTACTTGTCACCTACGTAGGTTCTTACCTTCCGTTTTCAATACCCGTCCTCCAGAGATGCAACCCCTGCAAAGGGACATCAATCGTAACAAAAGGAACGACAATTGTTCTGTTCAAATGAACAACACTACTTGCAAAAGGAACAACAATCGTGACAAGGGAACGACAGTCGTTATATTGGGCTGAACTAATGTTGTATTAATTGAGTTGTAGTACCTGCCCAACTATCTAATTTGTCAATCCAAGGTTCGTAAACTTACGAAGCACATGCAAAGTATATGCAAGATTGAAGCGGGACTAATCTAATATAATGTTTAAGCTATAACTGAAATTGAATCATTAATCTAACACATGACTGAAATTGAATCATTAATATAATGAAGGAAATTGAAACACACGACTTGGAATTGAATTAATCTAGTTGCGTAAATGAAATTACTCTAAGAATGAGAAATTACGTAAATGGAATTAATCTAGAAATGGGGAACTACATGAAGGAAAAGAAAATACAACGTGTGAAGAGTTGAATGACATAACAACATATGTGAGCTCACGCAAATGAAGCAATCTTACATTACAATAATCAAATCAATCTTCATAACAAAATAATGAAAGCATGGAAACCAAATCCATGAATCAAAGCTAAGAATCCCTTTCTCTTTCGAATCCTAAGAACTACTACTAAATGACTACAAAATAACTCTAATTAATTGAATCCTCATGAAGAGAGAGAACTCTCTTTTATACATGAGAGCCTTGAAGATAAGAAAACCATCTCATTATTACAGATCCACTTTTCTCTCAACCTATTTCCCATTATTACAAAATATAATCCCTTCAAATCCTCACACATATCTCTCATATATCTTGGATAAGATATTCCAACCAAATCTCCATTATCTTCTCCTTGGAATGGGCTTGAATTATCTCTTCAAATATTGAAATGGTGGAAGAAGTATTCGAGAAGTCCTTTTGAATTAATCCTTCACATATTCCTACACATTACAAAGCTCACACATTTTTGAGATATATATGAAAATATGTCAATTTTCTAACATTTAATCACAAATTCCCTTTTAATACTAAAATGAATAAAGTGGAGAACAATAAGGTGAAACCCAAGTATATTTATGGAAATGATATCGTGAAAGGTTAATGGGGTGTTGAAATGTGAAGAATAATGAAGGGAAAGGTGGACGAGAATAGGACATTTCTGAGCCCCAACACTAATTACATAGTGAGATGTCTAGAATGCCAGAAAGTGAATATTGAGCATAGGCATCCAACTGAGTTATTGCAGACATTTCCCATTCTGGAATTGAAGTGGGAAGTTGTCATGGTCGATTTTATTACTAATCTTAGCAGAACAATGAAGCAACATGATTCCATCATATAAGAAACTATTCCAATAAAGACTATACACAAGGCATCAAATATTGCAGATATCTACATGAAAGAAGTTGTTAGGCTACATGGAGTACCTAAGGTAATAGTTTCAGATAGAGATCAAAGGTTCATATCCAATTTTTGGAAGGGTTTGTTCAAGGGATTTGGAACAAATTTGAATCTCAGTACAATGTATCATCCAGAGTCAGATGGGAAAACATAAACAACTAACAGGATAAGGACATGATTAGAATCTATGTGATGGATCATCCATCAAAGTGGGAAGATTATATTCATTTAGTTGAATTTGTCTACAATAATGGGTACCGAGGCTCATTTAAAATGAGTCCATTTGAAGCATTATATGGCAGAAAATGTAACACTATGGTGAGTTGGGATAATCTAGCAGAAAAAGTAGTTGTTGGGCTAGATTTGTTAAAGGAAGTGAAAGAGCAAATGACAAGGATAAAGCAAAATTTAGAGGCTGCCTAAGATAGCCAAAAAAGTTATGCAGACAAGAATAGAGTTTTCATATATTTTAAAGTGGGGGAACATGTGTTTTTGAAAGTGAAGGCACATAGAAATTTGCTAAGATTGGGAAGTTGCCCGAAGTTGGCAGTGAGATATTGTGGACCTTTTGAAATATTAGAAAAGATAGGGTTAGTTGCATACATGCTATCATTGTTTGCATCCATGCGAGTGCATAATGTATTTCATTTATCATTATTAAAGAAGTTTGTACCCGATCCTAACCACATAATTGATTGGAATGTGATCCAGGTGGAGCACGAAGGGGATTTCCAGGTGAAACCAATACTCGTCCTGGACCAGAAAGTCAAAGTGCTCAGGAACAAAGCCATAGGGATGGTAAAGGTTCAATGGACCTACTACATTCCCGAAGATGCTACATGGGAGCATGAAGAAAACATGTGGGAAAAGTACCCACAAATTTTTGACAATTTTGAAGAAGTCAGAATGCAAGACTCCATTTTGGAAGGCTAGAGTTATAGAACCACATCTCAGAGTCCTAGCCAACTGCTCTTTGGAACTTGATAAACGAATGGTTCATTCCTTGGGTTAGCCTTGCTAAATGGATGGTACATCCCTTGGGTTAGCCCTGATAAATGAATGGTGCATTCCTTGGGTCGACGAGTTGAGAGGAATAAGAGATTGATGGTTGGAGTTGTTAAATTGCAGAATTTTTATTTCTAAGTATTGTGATGTAAATTTTCATATATATATATATATATATATATATCGCCATAAAGTGCACCGAGGACGACACACAATTGTAGGGGAAGGAGAATGTAACATTCTTGCTATAATCCCCAGTTTAATTAATGTTTATGTAGATATAATGTGTGTCTACAACCAAAGCAATGTAATATGCAAATTGTATTTCTATGTTTTCATAATAAAATGTGATGCCAACTACTAAGGGGACATGGAAAAGAGATGGGGGTTGAATTAATCCACAAAAGAGGGGAGTGTCTAAGATAATGGCCAAGAGGGGTCCAAGGGGAAAATACCCATGTATATTAATTTAATCCATTTTCCTGAACTTGCTAATTGTATATGAACCTTCCAATTTCTGATTGAGTGTTCCCAAAGCCAATCATTGAATATATATAAGAGGGTGGTTGTGAGTGGTCACATCCCAGAGTTATTGGGCACATAGGGTTTGAGTACAATCAACTGAGGGGAGAGTGTGAGTCAAGAAAGGCAATCCAAAGGGAGGAAATTTGTATGGGTGGGGACAACAATTCTTAGACACAAAGTTTTTGTGCATGAGAGAAAGTAGAGAGAAATAAATAGAGCTTGGAGTTGGTGCAGCCATGGAGGGCTAATTCTATAGCAAGATAGAATGTATTTGGAGCATTTTGGAGTTGAATATTGAAGAGCCAGGTTGTTAGGCCTAAAGAGTGGACTCCAGAGTGAGTTTCACTGTAACAACAAGTGTTTTTTGTTAGTTTTTTGGTAGTTCTCCTAACAACAAGTTCCGTTGAGTTCCCGGCTGAGAGATTCCTAGTTACATGTGACAGAGAAACCTTGATAAACTTATTAATGGCACATTCCTTGGAATAATTCTGATAAATGGATACTACATCCCTTGGGCTATCCCTGATAAATGAATGGTGCATTCCTTGGGTTGGGCAGGTCAGAAGGAAGAGAGTTGGTAGAAAAATCGGGATAGTTGTAGGAGATTATCAGTTGGTCGGTTATGAGTTTTATGAATTGTGGGTGGACTGTGAGAGACCACCCTCTTTTGTGGATTACTTGCCTCAGCTCAGGGGTGACTGGTTGTTGAGATTTGGAAAAATAAGTCTATGGTTGGGTGGAACATTCGTCCCAAGCAGTTGGTTACACAATTCTTGTTTAAAGATAAGTGTTTTATCTTGTGGCTAAGTTATTTACATGTGTTATTGTTGTGCATGAACTCTGCGTAAATGAGGATGACTTATATGTTGCTGTAATGAGCAGTTTAGATGCACTTCATGTTGATTATTAACATGCCTTAGATGCATTTGTTCTATGGTTATAGACAATAGCTAAATATGTTTAAAATTTGTAGCTGCAAGTTACAGGAAATCAACTAACAGTAAAAGAATTACTTTAGTGAGCGAAAATTTCATTTTTATGTGTATTCTGCATCATAAAATCCCTCAGTTGGGCTGGGGAATGTTACAAAGTGGTATCAGAGTTGAAAAAAGGGAGAGTTTTGTGTGGCATGGCCCAACCTGGGTGTCTGGGAATGTTACAAAGTGGTATCAGAGTTGCAAAAAGGGAGAGTTTTGTGTGGTGTGGCCCAGCCTGGGTGGTTGAGAACGTTATACGAAACTTTCCACCAAATTCTGCTACCCCTTCCATCGAAGATCCATGTTTCTTACTTCCTTCATATCTTGATGGAGCCCATCAAGGAGCTTCTCTATCTCGCGAAACTACTCACAACGAGTATCTTTGACTTCAAAAATATGTTTCTATATGGCATGGCCCCAATATGGTGTGCCATATGATGCCAACATTGGCTCATGAGTTCATCAATTATGAAAAACATCCTTGGCTTGAGCCTCACAATGGGATCTAATTTGTTTAAAGCGTTAGATGTGTTGTGCCTTGCACATAGGTGTGTGGTGTGAGTGATTTTGTTTTTCCTATACCATAACCAAAAAATCCTTTTTTTTGAGATTTCACTATGCATTTTGACCCCCAAAATCTAGTTTACATGTGTTGACAGGATTATAAGGATGTTTTTTAAGAAGATGGTCACTTCCACCAAACTTGAGGTACATGTTCCCAAACTGACATATAGGGATAGGCTTTTTCTTGCATTTCCCGCTTTGCATTATTAACCATCCATATTGTCAGTATTATGCCTTAGGCTCCAACCCAGTCGATTTCGACACTAGCCACTCCTTTTGAATGTCATAATTGGTTCGGTAGTTCCTACCCTTCATGGGAACACTAGTTATCACCCATATTTCCATTTAGTTCCCATGCTGTGTTTTTCCGTAGGCCCAGGATTCCTCCTTTAGCCCCATCATGACTTGAAGATTGAGCCTCATTTTCCTCTCTTTGTCTTTATTTTGGCCATATCCCGTGGGGGTTCCTGAAATTTTTTCTTGTTTCTTAATGGTATTCTATGCATTTTATGCTCGCAACATGCCTCTTGTCACTGTGTTTTTGTTTTCCCACATTCTGCTTACCGTTATGTAATAGCCTTGGCCATTCACCTTTTGCATTATTTTTCCTCTGTTTCAGATCTACCTACCTAGGGAGAGAATGACTGCCAAGAGCGAATCTCACTTGCCAATACCATCTGCATTCCTCATTTCTTAGGTCAGTTCCATGCGATTGGAACATAGGATCATGTTGTTAAGCCACTCGTTCTCTCCCGACGAATACACTTTTATCTCTTTTTTGGACTCATTAAAGGACACAAAAAAGATACATCACGAGTATCATTTTAACTCTTTTTTGGGCTCATTAAAATTGAATGAAAAAGACACATCGAGATTACTTGTGTCATTATTTCATGCTATTTAAACCATGAAGGAGACCGAGCATACTTTTATTATTTTTTCACGCTCGTTAAACTGTGAAGGAGGAAAGAAGCACACAAAAAAAAAGAGTGGGGGTTTTTCACCATTATTCTATTCTCAAAATGTGAGCGTCATTCGAGTCGCCCTTGAAAATGGCACCTATTTGAGTCCTCATCACATAGTTGGGTTTTATCTTTCCTATGAGTCATCCCAATAATATGAGTCAGAGATACTCCTCTAACTAGTTACTATTCCAGTCATCATGGAGAGTGCTTCAATGCCTCCTGCATTGTTGCACTATATTCGTCTAGCTCTTGTGTCTTGCTGTCATGTCACCAATGTGTCATGCTATATTTTCAAGGGAAGTGTAAGCCTAAGCTGGACATCTATTGTTTTGTTTACTTTCCGAGTTGGCCATCCCTGTGTCAGTTGCACTTTGTGATACTCTCTCTTCACATAATCTCTCGGTGTATGTTTTGTTTCAATTGATGGGGGATACATTAAGGCCCTCCTTCAACAAATCTCTTCCTATCGACTTCAACACATTATCTAGGACATAGATCTAAAAACTAGCTAGTACTTTGGAGCTTGCATTCCTCAGTGGCAGGCCTCCTCGTGATCGAAAATGGGTTTATAACATTGACTCGTGATCGATTGATTATACGAGTGTTCGACACCAGCTCATCTATTCACACCCGCTAGATTATACTAGGTACCATGGGGTCCATCTTCATCATCGGTGGGTATCCTTGTGTATGTTAACGATATACATTAATGATCGGTAATCATACAGTTTCTACCATGCTCGACATCAACTCATCTACTCGCATATTGTAGATTCGTACCATTGGGGTTTGAAACGAAGACCTTAGGTTGGGGCCATATCCTTCTTTTCTAGCATCCCCTCCCAAGTTGTGATGGATTATATCACTTGTCCATGAGTACTTTGAAGAGTTCATGGGCACTCTCCTTAGTGCTCGTTGTCTTCTTGATATCTATATGTTGTGTGATAGATCCACATTTTTTTTGTTGGTGGATATCATTGTGTTCATGACGTAGATCCACATTGTATTGTCTCATGGATACGACCTTATTGATGACATGGATCCACTGTGTATTCTTTCATGGCCATGATCTAGCATTTCATTTCATGGATTTGTAGTGTATTGTTTGGTGGCCTTCCTCATTCAGATTCTGAGTATGTCTTCCTAAGGGATTGGTCTATGTATATTCTCATCCTTGGTGTTTGATTGCAAGACTTCTTTGAATTCCGAAACTCCTTTTCTCTCTCCTCACACTGCCTCACATGGAAACTATTTATTGTAATGTATTTCGGCCATCCATTCCATCCCTAACCTCACGCATTAGGGGGAATATGTTATAGCCATAATTTCCACCCTATAGGCCATAGAGGAATACATAAAAATATGTAACCCATAATGAACTTTTTGCCTAAGATTTGAGCCCTTTCGGAGGTCCTCGCGAGACACATAGTAGACAACAAGTGAGTACCCTCGCTGGTCACCAGTGTTCAACAAACGAGGATTTATAAAAATTATAGAATCGGGGAGTTACGAGGTGATAGACGAGGGATGAGTTGTATCTTCTTTTCAAGGGCCTAGGAACTCACATCATTCGAAGCTCTAGAGGTCTCTAGAAGATATAGAATATCTCCCAAGCCTCCTCCAAAGAACTATATAACAAAGGCAAGTCTTGGGAAAGAGGGAGGGGAAATCAAAAGTATTGTTATGTTTTCCAATTGCAGAGGTACTTTTTCCATCTATCACATCCAGAAGTTAGAGAGACTAGCCTGACCAAGAATTTAAGGGAGGAGCAAGGAGAAAGGAGTCAAGGGAGAATGGCATCAAAACTCAAGGTATGCTTGATGTAATTTCTCTTATTTAATCAATAGATCGTTGGTTTTCCCCTAATATATTTGTATTCCATTATGCAAATGTTCAGATTTGATTCATCTTATTATAGATCTGATTAGAAGAAACTTGGATCTAAAATTATAATCCGAAGTAGAGAGGTAGAGAGGTATTGCTTGTCTTTTGTATATAGGAAACAAGGTGTGGAGCTTGGAGCTAGAGTTTCAGGTCTACAATAGCTAGAATTTATGAAGGACAACATACGAATAAAGGTATGCAATCTCCCCTATTCCTTAGGATAAAGATGAATCTATGTGTTTGAATTTAGAACTAGGGAAACCATAGGAGTCTAAACCCTTTTCTATATGGGATTATTAGGCTAATCCTAGGGAGATTTTGTTGTGTATTCAACAAGATCCCTATGAGATTTTAGACTTCTAGTTGACAAGAGACTCAACTAGAGATTTTTCTTGGAGAGTTTCTAGATCTTCTAGAGACCACTAGAGATTCGAATGATGTGAGTTCCTAGGCCCTTGACATGAAGATACAACTCATCCCTCTCCTATCACCTCGTAACTCCCCAATTCAATAATTTTTATATATCCTCGCTTGTTGAACACTAGTGACTAGCGAAGGTCCTCGCTTATTGTCTACTATGTGTCCCGCGAGGACCTAAAAAATGGCTCAAATATTAGGAAAAAAATTGCATTCTGGCTTACATATTCTTATGAATTCCTCTATGGCCTATAAGGTGGAAATTAAGGGTATAACAATGTTCCCATTTTCAGGTTCCCTTGCTCTGCAGTTGGACATGACTTTATGGGTTTGTGTCAGCCTGATCATAAGGGTAATTTGATGTTACCAATGAGCTCAAGGGGTTTAGAAGAGATATATGATTCTTTCAGAGTCTCGTTTATCATCTTTCATCATCGAGATCATTCTTACGCAGTCAGATTTCGATTCTATTACATTTCGACCATTCTCGTAATTTGGGACTAATATTGAACATTATTTAATGGATTTCACTAAGGTTGTCATTTTAATAAATTATCTAAGAGGGGTACCTTGGTGTAATATCTTGTTGGAACCAAGATGAAGAGCTCTAAATGTTGGGGTGATGAAAAGTGACTTCCAGTGCCCAAGAATGTTTTAAAATGAAATAAATCATTTTTTGGAGTAAAACGATTTAATAAATTAATAAAGTGATTTTAGAGGAAATACTAAAGATAAATTAAAAAGTCACTTGAGGGGGAAAAAGGCAAATGGGGTATAAAGGAGAATTAGGATCTTATTCTCTCATGATGATTGATTATTTTACAAAAAATTATTTGGAGAGAGCTCTTGTGGCTTGTGAGGGTTTTGGAGCAAAACCCTTGTGGAGAATTGGTTTCTGTGGTGAAAGATTCCACCCTAGCTAATTATTAGGGAAGATATATTTAGATATTCCACTTGCATTCATTGTTGAGAGGATTGATTCACCTTTTGTAGTAGCTTGGGAATCTAGTGGAGGACAAATTGCTTTGTGGAAGCCATATTTCTTTGAAGGAGACAGAGTTAATAATATGGAGGTCGTATTGGTTTATGGAGGATGAGTTTCTTGGTGTGAGGTTGAATTCTGGTCCAGGTGGAAATCATTGGCTACCCACCTATTATGTTGGCTCAAAACAAGGGTTTCCACCTTGGTAGTTTTTCTACAGCTTTTTGGGTCCTAAACTTTCAAGGTCGTTTTGAAGCCCTAAACAATGTTTTTTGGGCCCACCACAGTCACAAATTTCAGACTTTAGCCAGAGTGTGATGGAAAAATGTGTATTCCTTGGATAGACCTTTCCAATGAGCTATCGTGTTCCCCAAATGGAGATCGTATGCAAAATTTACGCCCTTGGGAAGTTGACGTATCAACTACCCCCATCAAGGCCCACAAACCTTTGGACATTTCATCTTCTAGGGTGAGGGTTTTGGATTTTATTTATGTTAAAAAGGCCTTTGGAGCCTCATTGTAAACATCATCTTCTTCTTGTGAATGATTGTAGCCTTCAGATCTCTTCTCAGAGATAATATGTCACCATTCTAGAGAGTTCATTCACTCTGTATTTTTACAACTTCTGCATATTTTATGTCATTAATAAAAATTGTGCATTACTGTATATCTATGTTTCTAGCAATATATATGTGTATTTTCTTATTATATTTCCGCCTTCATTTCGTTCTAAAAATAATCCGGATCAGTGGTATCATAGCAACCTACTCCTTTTCATTTCTTAGTGCATGTCCTTGAGGAGGTCAGGGTATAGAAAGTTGGGTCTCGAGCTAGTTTCTCTTGAGGAAAACCGCTCTCGCTATCCTAAGCAGCCTCCCATGGCGGAAGAAAAGAGAGACGAGGGAGCAGAAGATCCCATCAAGCTTGAAATCCCTCACACAACAGAGGAACAAGATGTTGGAGAATTTTTCCAAAATCCTTCAACGACTACCAACAATAGAAGATGTGTCTTTGTCAGGAAGTCACTTTGGAGACACTGCCCCATTCAAGGTACAAGTTAATTTTGATATTCCTATATTTGAAGGTTAGATCGATGCAGATGATTTGGAAAAATGGTAATTTTCTAGAAGGTTATTTCTCTGTTCAAAAATTTTTCGACAGAGAAAATAACACCTTTGCGCTCCTTAAGGCTCTCCCCCATGTCAAACATTGGTGGGAAACTTATTGGGAGAAAAATTACACTGAGGATTCTAGAATATTTTGGGCTGAGCCCACTTGGGATTTTTTTATGGATGCAGTCAAGGAGCAATATTACCATGTGGGAAACTATGATGACTAGTACATGAGATGAACCATGCTACATCAAGAGAGGGGCCAAACAATGTCAAAGTTCACAAATACATTCCATACCTTGTGCACCAAGCTAGGTATTAAAGACTTCGAGCGACATCTGGTTCTAAAATATCGTGGGGCTCTACACATATACATCCAAACCGAAATGGATTTTTTGTTGGAAATGTTTAACAGGTAGCATATAATTGTCATTGATGGAAAGTACAGTAGTGATGATGGCTTGAGTACAGGAAGAATGTAATAGACGGGCACCAGAAGTATTTTGGGAAGAAGCTGCAGAGCAACCTCGATAAGATCAGAAGAGATAGTGCAAAGGATGTTTGGTATGTTTTACAGGTAGCGTATGCTTGTCATTGATGGCAAGTACAACAGTGAAGATGGCAGGATCAGAGTGTGCATCGATGGACAAACAGGAACAACGAAGGCTCAGGAGGAATTAGCGCAGAGTCGAAATTCTTCCAAGTAAGAAGGATGTGTAAGCTTGGAGGAGAAGCGTTGTTGATCGTTGGATCCCATCCAAAATTCCCGACAGCATGAGGCCCGTCAGATCTGAATAAAAACAAGAAGAGCGCACGCTAAAGAGGACGATAGATCTCAAGCGTTAGATCTGAGCGCAGGATCCGACCACCATTGGATTAGGGAAAACCTGCACGATGTTTAAAGTGCAAGGAGAAAAGGGGCTCACAAAATCTCGAAAACAGGAGGACCGTCCATCTCAAGGGGTTATGTGGACCGTTGATCCGACTCCCTGTCGGAGTTTCGAGGATCGCGAGTTGAAGAGGTCAAAGAATAATAACCACAGGACTCGTGAAATCGCTATATGCGATACCTCGATATAATCTCGACCGTTGGGTCGAGGACAAATATGGACCATTAACCCCAGTTCTTTCGGAGTTTCGTGGATCGGGAGTTGGAAGCATCAAGAACATTCACCACAGGAATGTCGAAATCGCGATATGCGAATTCACGAAAAGATCTTGACCGTCAGATCACCAAGGAATGTGGACCATTGATCAAGCATGAAGAAGGCCTATGAAGTGTCGAAATCACGACAAGATCTGAACCATTGGGTCCATAGGACACGTGGCGAAAGATCGTCATGTCGTTGACTGGAAAGTCAAAGGAATGGGGTTTGATCTTAGCCATCAGATCGAGGTTTGATCTTAGCCGTCAGATCAAGGTTTGATCTTGACCGTTGATCCGACTCCATCTCGGAGTCTCGGCTATCGTGACTTGGAGTGATGAGACCCTTCATCACAGGAACTGTGAGATGCGAATTCACGAAGAGATCTGGACCGTCAATACACAAAGATTCTGGACCGTTGATCCAGCTTCATCTCAGAGTTTCACCTATCGCAACTTGGAGTGACGAGAACCTCCACCTAAGGAACAACGAGATGCGAGATCGCGAAAGCGTCTTATGCATAAGGTTGTGGTCATAGCCCTTGGTCACGAGAAGGGAAGGAGTCAGTCTAGATAAACTCCATTTCGGGGTTTCGGCGATCGCAACTTGAAGTGGAAAGACACTTGGGCATAGGAATGTTGAAATGCCGAAACCCGATTTAAAGGCAATATTAATAAAGTTCATCCAACGACGCAGATAAACATGAAGGAGATCGGAGGGCTACTGATGCACGACGCAGTGAAACTACCAGAAACCATTGATGACATCTGCTAGAGAATTTGAAGAGACCTCTGTGTGATCGCCAGAGGAGATGAAGAGTCTCCAAGCTTCGTCCAGTGAAGGAAGACTATTCTTAGAAGGGATTGACAGATGGATGAGTGTTGAAGTCTGTAACTGAAACAGAGAAGGTGAGCTCGACTGTCACAGAGAAGACGAAGAGTCTCAAACTGCCAGAGAGGCTGAGGAATCTCAGTACAACATACAGTGATGTTGAATGCATGGGAAAACCGCCAGAGAAGTTGAAGAGTTACCATGATGATCAGGCAGAGCACTCGAGAGGTGGAGGATATCGACGTGGATTCAGCATGCAGAGGCATTGCGAACATTGTATGCACAAGGTGAACAGAAGCTATAAATACACGGTACAGAGAAGAGATGCGGTTGTTGTTGCCGTTGGAGGTTGTTGTGATTGTTGTTGATGAAGGTGATTCATGTCTGAAGAAGGAGGAGAGTGCAGCAGCTGAAGAGCACAGAAGAGGAACTGTGCAGTGAATGGTCATGGCGCACAGAGCATAAAAAGCAAAAGAACAGACAGCGCAAGTGATGTGTGCAGAAAGGCAATGAGGTAGACATAGCAACGAAATGCAGCAGAACAATGATGAGTCTGGTTAGCCATTGTTGAACCTCATATCACTGTAATAAGTTTCAGTAGCAAATATTCATATTTCAGGGTGGTTGGGAGGTGCTTGGGAGGACTGTTGTCCTCAGAGGTTCAAGTGGGTGCTTGAACTCAGGGAGTTGTAGCTTCCATCTGGTGGAAGCCAGAGAAACCAGGGTGGCAGGGTGGTGCAAGCGAGAACTCTTGTTCTCTGTGATACAGGTTGGTGCCTGTATGATTGGAAGTTGGTGCTTCCGTTCAGTTGGTGCTGGAAACACTCAGGGAGTTGGTGCTTCCTTCTAGTTGGTGCTAGAGAAACCAGGGAGTTGGTGCTTCCTTCTAGTTGGTGCTAGAGAAACCAGGGAGTTGGTGCTTCCTTCTAGTTGGTGCTAGAGAAACCAGGGAGTTGGTGCTTCCTTCTAGTGGGTGCTANGGGTGTGTGTATCAAAGAAAATGAGACAAACTATGTAGGCGTGGCTGTTTTGGATGAAAATGAATGAAACTAAAGAATATCAGAGGTCTAACGTTGCACGACACAGTGAAACTGCTAGAAACCATTGATGGTT
Source organism: Picea mariana (assembly GCA_032191745.1). Classification (NCBI taxonomy): domain Eukaryota; kingdom Viridiplantae; phylum Streptophyta; class Pinopsida; order Pinales; family Pinaceae; genus Picea; species Picea mariana. The sequence goes on along the minus strand of JASDQU010011192.1, from coordinate 105,743 downwards.
TCTACCAGAGGATGCGAAGAGACTTCTGTGTGATTTCCAGAGGATCTGAAGAGTTACATGGAATCTGCCAGTGAAATGAAGACGATTCATGGAGGAAATTGATAGCTGGATGAGGGTTAGAGCTTGTAACTAAAACAGAAAGGATGAGCTCGACTGTAACAGAGAAGACGAAGAGTCTCAACTGCCCGAGAGAAAAAGGAATCTCGGCATAACACCCAGTGATGCTGAACGCGTGGGAAAACCGCCAGAGAAGCTGAAGAGTTACCATGATTTTCAGGCAGAGCACTCGAGAGATGAAGGATATCAGCGTGGTGTGTCTATGTAGAAGGATTGCGCACATTGCATGCACAAGGTGCATAGAAGCTATAAGGACATGGTACATAGAAGAGATGAGGTTGTTGTTGCTGTTAGGAGTTGCTGTGGTCGCTGTGTAGAAGGATTGAAGTGTGAGCAAAGGAGGCAGAGCGTAGGAGTAGAAATACATAGTAAAGGAAGGTTGCATTGAAGGGACATGGTGCTGAGAGTATAAATGGTAGAAGAACAGACAACGCAAGTAATGTGTGCAGGAAGGCAGTGAGGCAGACAGAGCAACAAAATGTAGCAGAACAATGATGAGTCTGGTAAGCCATTGTTGAACATTATATCACTATAATAAGTTTAAGTAGTAAATATTTATGTTTTAGGGTGGTTGGGAGGTGCTAGGGAGGACTGTTGTCCTCAGAGGTTCAAGTGGGTGCTTGAACACAGGGAGTTGTAGCTTCCATCTGGTTGCAGCCAGAGAAACCAGGGTGGTAGGGTGATGCAAGGGAGAACTCTTGTTCTCTGTTATACAGGTTGGTGCCTGTATGATTGGAAGTTGGTGCTAGAAACACTCAGGGAGTTGGTGCTAGAGAAACCAGGGAGTTGGTGCTTCCTTCTAGTGGGTGCTAGAGAAAACAGAGAGTTGGTGCTCTCAGCAAGTTGTAGCTTGCAAAACAGAGGTTGTAGCCTCATTATGAGTTAGTGCTCATATGTATGATAATTTAAAGAATGTAAATATTACTTATCATATAAAGAAAAAGAGGTTTTTACTCTGTATGGGTTTCCTCGAGAAACATCTGTCTCTGTGTTTTTCATATATGTGACTAATGCTAAATGTGCCATTGTTTATTTCTCTCCATTATTGTGATCATCATTCAGCGTTTCTACAAAGAGTTTAAAAGAAGCATAATTGTTTAAGCGCGGTGACAACTGATTCACCCCTCCCTCTCAGTTGTCCAACAAATGTTACTACTCAAACTCTCACTAAAGGAAGTCCTAACTTTTGTAGGAGAGCCTAGAAGCAATGGTGACAACCTCCCCCTTCTCTCTTGTCGATGATGGGTCATCGCGACCTCCCGGTCTAGGATCGTTCAAGTCATCGAGTTGAATGACTCGTTGGGCTCCCGATGGAATTGATTTAACTTGACACAGGACCCTTTTCACTCTCTCATCACCCGCTATGTGGCACCCGTAGACCCTCTCCTTAGCGCTTTTCAGTTCTTGCGCCAATGACCTTAGCTCTCGATGCTAGGTTCCTCTCTTGATGTGACCATGGACTGCGACCGTGGGACAAATATCTTCACAACCCTGCACTTCAGGTCTTTCACGAGCTATTTCTTCCCTTTCCTTGATTTCTGAATCGACAAACTCTTCGGGACTATATCTATGGTCCTCGTTCTTCTCGTGATCAACAGTTGTGATCAAATTGCGTGTTCGGACTTCGCGAGTCCTCTCTCCTTCCGACTCTGATTTTCTGAATCAACGATGCGCTAACCCTACTCCATGTGTCCTCCTCAATGGATGACCAAGATTTACTTCTCTCTTCACAACTTCGTGACGGATCTTGGTTGTTCTCTATAGACCTTCCAAAGTTCCTGCTCCCAAACTTCTCGATCTTCTGCCACATGTCTCCTCCTCGAAGATGGGTAACTTCTCCATCTTCAGGACTTATGTAAGTCCTAGAATCCTTTGCACACTTAGCGCAATTTCTTCTTTCGAGACTTAGGTTGTTCTTGAAGGCTTTCTGCACTCCTTGCAGAAAACTATGAAACTCTCCTGCGACTTTGCTAGGCTTGAAAACCTCCAAGGTTCCAAGTTCCTCTGTGAGATTCTCATGCCCTCCTGGAAAATTCTCACCCTTCCTCCTGATATTATAAGGAAAATTCACAAAACCTTAGGCACACTCCTTGCGCTTGGCTCAGTTCTTCGACGGATTATCCCTCGGCCTTATGGAAAGGTTTAAGGCATCTGCTTTCCTTTGTTGATGCACTTCTTGCAAATCCTTCCTTCACCAGAATGTTCATAAGTTATGGGACTCCTCTACACCTTCAGACATGTAGTTCCTGGGTATGCTCACGCAAGCTCAATGCCTTCCTGGCAGATTATTTCAGAGTGATCAACAACTCTGAACTGTGCCTCTTCCCACACAGTCTTTATTTTCAAGGGACTTAACTGCCTTGAAATTTCTCCTTGAGTCTGTAAATTAATATGGTGTGCCCTCCTGACAACTTCTCTTCTGAATCCACTGAGTTCATATACACACTCCTTGCGTCGGCTTACAAAGTTTCCTCCCTCTATCACGCACTCCTTGCACTTATCCTAGAGAACCAGACTTAACTCAACACACTCTCGGATAGAAAACTGTATCTCTATCCCAGCAAATGAATTCTAACATTCATCTACAACTCAAATGCATGTAAAAGATATTCATAACACAACATCCATTGAACATAAATGTAAAACAGGAAAAAATGTCATTTTCTATTAATGGTGGAATGCCAAATTACAATGGTGGAGTCCGAGCTGCAATTGAGTCTCGGCTCTCTGCATTTCTCTCCTGGCTAACTCTATTCTGGCTAAC
>JASDQU010011192.1:62303-79697 GCA_032191745.1 Picea mariana | reverse complement strand
CGTAACATGAACAACATCAAGCATTTTCACCAATGATAGCTAAACATTCAAATAATCATCAGTGCAAATACCAGTGACTATGTATCTACCAAACAACTCGTCACTGTATTAAAAAATCAACAACCTAGCAAGTTGTGGCAATTATGCATACCCACGCATCCAATCAAATCAGGGCATAGGCCCTTTCCATTAACAATATTGAGCTATCAACATAAGGTGAGTAACTGTGTACTTTCAAAGTGCAACTCATAATGTAGGGTTTACCACTGTTATAATCGAGCTAGTGACTATATACCGACCAACACGATTGTCATACGACCAACTGAGAGAGTCTGTTCTTAAAATAGTCGACAATTATACAACCATCCAATCAATAAACCCAAGAGGCCCGCCTGGTATTCTCTATCACTCTTCAAATAAGAGGGCCAAGGGTTGTTGCATAACCAACATAGGGAGAGCATATCCACTCTTATAATGGTGAGAACCCAAGGCTAATGGTGTATACATAGAGAGACCCATTCGTGGACATGTAACAAATTCATGACAAGAGGTCACAATAGAAAAGTGAAGCTTAAATCTGGCCCGACAATGTTATTTAACACACGCAGGGTGTAACCCTCATGTTCTTCGAGTGAACAATCCTAGCCCAAAGATGAAGACAAGGTCAAGGAAGAACAAGAACCTCATTTCGTGACCCCTGGTGGTCCAATCAATCAGTGCTGAAGTGAACAAAACATTGAGACGCAAAAATCCTCCGACCATCAAACCCATGAAAGCCATGGACTGGGTTTAGTGACAGGCATGAAGATAACTATCCACCCAAGACTAAACAAAAACCCTCCCACCAAACAATGGTGATAACAAATACCTATCACCCAGGGAGACCAATAACCTCTATGAATTCAATATCATTGTAGGAGGAACCATCTAACAATAACCAAATTTCACACAGTTGCAACACTTAGGAAAACACAAACCAATACACCTGAGCCAATAATCATTTCATAACCAGAGCAGAGTCACGAATGGCCAAAAAAACGACATACCTGTGATCAAATTCCTTAAAACGGGAGCTGGCCGAGTGGTTCCTTCCTACTAAGAAATCAGAGCATAACCACAACAACAAGATCGAACAATAGCTAGACTAGGGCGGCGGCTAACAGGAGGATTAAAGGTGACATGCAGTAAATGCACGTCGCCTCCACCCACAATTCATTAATTCAATAGTACATTCCAACAAGCCCTCCATTAACACCATCAATCAACCCATGCATCGATACCATCACCACATTTAAAACCAACAGACCATACCACCTTTCTAACTTATGCCATAACATAATCCAAATTCCATATAACAATTAGCATAACCATTATCACTATGACCTTGCCAAATGCACTACCAAAGTTCCATACCATATGTGTATTAAACATATAACTCAATTCAATTGTATAATCATCAATTGTTAGCTAGGATCCAACCATAATCATTAAGACTTTTATGCATGCAGTATAGTATATGGGGTAGTTAAAATCCCATCCATTTGCATTGTTTCTTATTCCTTCCTAATTGTTTGCATGCGGTATTTGCCTAATTAGGTCCCTTTTCTTTGCATTTGTTATAGCAATTTGACACTCTCAAATCTGTCCTTCATGTAATTTTACTAACATGTTTGTTGTGTAGGTGCGATAAGAACATACATCAATGACATTAATGAATAACATAGGCTATATTAACATAAGGAATCAACACTTCATAAGCTCAAATCATAACTGATAACAACAAGATATTCATCAACCATGTAATTCGTGTCGCACATCATCATAACATCAAAAAATGAACAGATCTGATCTCCAATGGTTTGAGGGGGTCCCACCTACTAGTATTATTTAGTTTTTATAATAATAGGCTTTAGCAACACTTTGTGGGCAAAACTTCGTTGACAATTTTAGTCATCAACACCATGGACATGTTGGGTGCCCTTGAATAGACTCAGTGCACCATAGACCTTGTCAACTTGCACTAGTTTGATGCACCAAGAGAAGCTTGGAAGGGAGATTGGTGAGGAAAGACAAATAAGTCTGTTGTAGGAAACCTCATCTGTAGACATGCACTATGTATGATGAATAAGATTGACATAGAGAGCTCAATTGACTTGGTTGCTTGTTCTACATGTAGACAACACTAAGGGGTTATGATGGACTATAGAAGTGCATTCAAGCACAAGTATCCATGGATCACAATTGTGGGATACACTTGTTGGGTGCACATCCACTGAGCACATATCTACTGGATGCAATTGGACGTAGTTGGGTTTACTCCAATGAATTTGGGAGTAGTTGAGCAGACTCAAATGAATTTGGGTGTACTCGAGCATACTAGAATAGATTTGGGCATAGTCAGGTAGACTTGGACAGACTTGGATGGTGTGGATGGACTTGGATGACTTGGGAATAGTTAGACAAACTAGGTGGACTTGGGTAGATTTGGATGGATTTGGTGGTCTTGGACAAACCTAATATGACTTGGAAAAAATTGGGATGATTTAGGCCAAATTGGGTGAACAATTAGCAGACAATTCCCCAAAGGGAAGCTAGTTGATGGATGACACTTGGGTCCACCTTATAGTGAAGGGGCTTGCAAGTGTAAGGAAAGTATCATATAAAAGAGGATGCCTCAAAAGTTCTAAGGCAAGAAGGGAAGATCATTCATTAAGAGTGTAAATGAGCTTTATGATTCTAATAATTTTAGGGCTAGGTACAGTAGGGCGAATTGCATTGATTGAGTGAGAAGAAGAAGAAGACAAGACCTATAGGAGACAAGCATGTAGTTTCTTTAGGGGTTTCATTGTGCAAGTTACAAAAGGCTATTTTCCTTAGATTGATTGTACATTTGTAATAGGTTTGAAGCAGGAGGTTGCAACTCCCTTGATGTACATCTGTGACATTCTTATTATAATCATTTAAGGCACTTTCCTTGGGTGCCGCCTATACATGTGTGTTATGGACTCTTTATGATCATTGGATGTTAATGTTATTTGACTTGCTTTGTGTTGGATAAATGTTAAAGTATTACTGGGGTGTTTTAAAGGTTGTGGTTGGATGTGTGCCTACTATTGAATGAACTTGGTTAAGTAGGACTTAGTTTCATTTAAATATATTGTAGCTTAACACAAAGTTATGGGCATACCTTAAGTGAAGAGATGTAGACTAGTTGTAGTAGGAACATAGTGGCCAAGCCCCCATGAATGAGGCAAGACAATGTCACATGAACTCAGGTTCTGAAATAGATTTGGGAGAAACTCAAATTTGCAAAGAAAAATTTGGGTAGATTGTTGGTCTGTGACAATAGGACATTTAACACTTCAAGTTACAATTGTTCATCTAGGAGTTCATGAAAAATTCTATACTTCCTTCCCCTAGGAATGTAGAGTATTTGATAGTATCTACTTGCATAAATGACATTCATGGGATAAGAGTATGATAGGATGAAGATAAAATGAAAAAAAATAGCTTATATCGGCAATATCTCAGATCAACAATTGATCATACACAATTCTTCAATTAATTGATCCACAAAAATTTGGTTTATTGTTAGACCCATGTTTCTTTTCAAACAAGTTGGGGATTTTCTTTTACAAATATAACACTCAAATATGTAACATAAATCTAGTGTCTTCATTAAATGAAATCCCATACATGTTTGAGCGTTTCTATTATTCTTTTCAAGCTAACCAATTTGCTACTGTAGGGATCATGGAAAAAATAAGGACATTCAGATTATTCCTCTTGAAAACCCTTTTAAATTATGTTGCTACATGTGTCTCACATGTCATACTAAATGAAAATCACCGCATAAGTCAAACTTCAAATTTGGAGACAATACATAGTGGAAACTCTATTATCAAAGTTGGATTATTAGGTGAAAGAAATTGAAAAAGCTACCTATATAGAAAGAATATTAATACCAAAGTAAAACAATTGAAAATGAATAAACAATTAGATGTACAACCTAATGGACTTAAAGACCAATCAAGATAAACATTTTTTAAAAACAAACTAAATTTAAGAAAGATTTTTTTTATTCATGAACGTAGGAAAATCTAACCTTGGAAAGTAGGAATGAAACAAAAACTTAACTACAATGTTCCTAACCTAAGCTAGATGGGCTTAGCTAAGATTAGGTCAAATTATGGAGCCAATGTATCCATTGAAGAACATCAAGATTTATAGGAAAATTAGGGTTATGCATAGGTTTGCAAGACTAGTATGCTTTACAATCATTCATCATTGAATATAAAGAATTGTGGTGAAACCTATTCACAATAGGAAGCATTAGATACTTATTGCTTTGTGGAGACCATTGAGAAAATAATGACTCTAACCAAGTTTCAATGGCATCATGAAAATGTTCATGATAATCCTAGAATGTTGGGAAGGAATCTGAAAGAAGAAAACATGCTTGATCATGATGATTGATTGGTTTTTCTGAGATGATATTCTTCGAAGATATATCTTTGCCCCACCTATTCCTTTCATTGCACATGACATTTGGTTGTGAAATTAGGATTGCTTTCTCTTGATGTTCATAAATTTCAACAAGATCCTTATGATCTTCAAAAGAAAACCCATAGTGTACATATTTTCCAAGCAACCTCTGTTCATGATGTTCCACAACTTCAGGCTTAATATGATCAATAGATGATTTGGTTCCACCTAAGTTCCCCTCTAGAAAAAGGATATAATCATAAGTTATAGAACCATTAAATACTGCCTCTTTCATCTCTTGGTCCTCAAATTGTATGTTGTATGTGCATGAGGGATGCCCAAATAATCATCATGGTTGTATTCTTCCTCGATCAGAGCCTGAACACCATTCATTTCTCTTTTTGAATAGATTTACGATTGGTAGATTTGATCCCTCCATGTGACAACATATTTCATGATTGGCGATCTTTAATTCACCACTAGTTTGCACTTCATCCATGGTTTGAGTGAAGAGACATAACTACATGATGGCTCTCAGTACTTTGTGTATGTCTTTACACATGTGTATGGAACCTCTATGCTTTTCTTTTTTATGTGATGGACTACTGGTAACATTCCCTACTTTACCCTATATTACAACATTGGTTCTGTTACTAGTAGTTTTGAACCTGGGCATACAGAAGATCACATAGATGATAACTTTACAAGACATACACTAATGGTGGGAGTGAAAAATTGAAAAATACATAAAGAATTATGCAAGAAGTAACAACCTCACACTAGCAGAAGCCATATCATGAGTTTTCTTAGAGACTCACGAATGATTCCTGGAGCCTATCCCAGAATCCATATTCGAGTACATTAACAAATACAGTAATGCATAAATTGAATTCCGACGAAAAATTAACGCTCAAGATTATAAATGGAGGGAGAAAAAACTTGCATGAGTGGGTTGAAAGAAACATTGAAGATGATATAACAAACCAAGCCATTGAGGATTGAACTTCCCTCGACAGAATAAAATAAAAATTCTACACCGATGTTGTGGGGAAAATCTCCCTACGGACTAGCAAATAAAGTTCAGACTTTGCATGCAGATATGACCGAAGAGAAATTACTTTCTACCTTCATCCCTAGATTTAAATCCCCTTTTCTTAGTAAATGCATGGAAAGATCAACCTACCTCGTTCTCGACGTTTGATGTCGATCCTCCGTTGTACTTGATTACTTGTTCGCAATACTCCTTCCAAAGTTGACTTGCATCCAAGACAAGCAACAACTATCCATGCATCCTACTTATATACTAACGGGTTGGAAATCCAAACATATATTGATCAAACTATAAACAGTTCATGAATTGGGACGGGAAAAGCATTTTCTTTATTACTTTGAATGAGTCAACTTACAAAAGTTGAGACCGGCCACCGCTCCTCGAACCTAATCCTGGGCTCCTCTTCTTCTGTCCTCCAACTGCTTTTCTTTGAATCTCCTTTGGCACAAGGAAAGGCTAAAGGGTTGAAACAATGGGAATACGTAAATGGGCAGAGTTTCTTTGCTATATTTTTCCTTTTTCCAAATGGGACCCGTACCCCTTCTTTTATAGGCTAGAAGGAGCTAGGTATTTGGATGAACCCTCAACCATGCATGGACGGGAGTTTCAGTTAACTCACCCATAGCTTTTGTGCTTCGTCGATAACTTTCCTTTTTTCGTGCTTTTGTCGGTCCATGCAGGCTGTTTTGGGTCAGCCAACGTGTACATGCGTGCAGTAATGGATTAGGGCATGTGGGCCTTTATAAAAGAGGATTTTCAAAGAGTTGTTCAGCAGTGCTTTAGCAAAGAAGGGATATGAGTTGGCCTGATGCCAGGTAAGCATGTGTGGTTCTATTTAGGGTTATAACAACCGAACCGCATGAAGGATTTTTATGCACCATCCCAAGACCGCTCCATAAATTTCTTCTTGACAAAGGAGTCAATGACATTGTTGAGTATTGACCTTGACTAAGCATAACACTACCGAATAGTAACTTGGAAGAAAAAGACGAGAATTGGGAATAATTCCTAGAAACAAAGTGCAAGGATAAAAAAAAAGCATTGGACTACTTTATGAGCAAATAAATATGGCCATCACCACCGACTCCAAGTAAGTCGGGGCAATTATAGGGGGTAAGTTGATATGTGAGATGTCTTAAGAAACATAAGAGCATATTAGAGTTTATACGATTTAAGCATAAATGTCTTCAAGAGGAAATCAAATTTACAAATAAATGATCAACATTCAAAAATTGGAGCGCGACAAGAGGAAAAATAAAAGAGCGAAGATATGTAATATGTGGAGCAATCAGAATTTGAAGAGAAAACTATTCAGGGATGATCATCCTGATAGAGCATGTGAGCAACATGAGTCTGACATGAATCGACCAAATCTGGCAATAACATCATCTGTGGTGATCCCTGATAGAAATAATGAAGTACAATTAATAGAGGCTAGCATGGGCACCCATCAACTTGAAGACCAACTCGAAAGCATGGATTATGAAGAGACATGACCCACAATATGCACTCCTCTTGTTCAAGTAACTAACCCTCACATCAAATAATTCCTCTAGCAATGACTTTAGATCGACGAACAATCTGCAAGGCTATGGTATAAAACTGACGAGCATGGGAATATACGTGATACGTTCATAGTCGAGCCAAAAATAAACCTAAACGAAGTCGATAACATGCTCATCCACATCAAGGATATCATGATGCCGACCTCCCTGCCAGATCTCATATCAAAGGAACATACTAATTTAGTAGAGTATAGCCACAGACCGACACGCTCGTTGGAATGACATATCATCAAGTATAAAGATCAAATTTGTCAAACTGAAGAAATAACTCCCAAAGAAAAGAAGGAACAATTATTTCTCAAATACTATCCGACAGAATATCGACCGATAGATGAGTCAACACAACAACAAATGACTAAAATTCCGACACCCCAGTCGAAGACCTTGATCAAGCAAACATCGCAAAAGTCTATTGTTCTTAAAAAGAAATCAACAATGGGACTCAATCATATTCCCATTTATGAGGGAGACAAGGATCCAAAAATACATTGGTTTATGTGAAAAATTCTAGGACACGGTAGACAACACAGATGAGGATAAACAAATGGCATAATTTGGTGCAACTCTTCGACAACGCGATCTTACATGGTTTATGAATTATATAGAGAATAAAAATTGGTCGAAATCAGACATAAAGAACCACTTCCTATATTATTCAATGTCCAAGATGTTGCACATTTGGCTAGACAAAAACTTAAAGAGATAAAGCAAATACTAGGAGAGTCAGTGCGTGAATACAACAAAATATTTAAAGACCTCCTCAACCAAATTCCGCCGACCATTGATCAAGAATTACTAGTACAATGGTATTTAGCTGGATTAATCCAGCAAATTTGAACACCATTTTGCCTCTATAGGATAAACACATGCAAAGACACATTGCAGAAAGCATAACACGTCAAATCAGATGACGAAGTCCCATCAACTTCTTTGTCCACAAAAAAAAGGCTAGAGGAAAAAATGGAGGAACTTCAACAGTTTATCAAAAACTTGACTTTAAGGAGAAATGAGGTGTGGTGTATTGTATGCTATGAAGACAGTCACACAAAAGACACCTACAGTATCAACGATCGAGTGATAGGAGTAGCAGGCACATGCAGAGTGCTGGCCGAGACATATTGCAATATATGTGAGGCCATTACTGACCATACTATGCAAGACTACTCGCATAACTTGAAAAACACCAAATGGTGCCATATTTGCGAATCTCATAGACATAGAACATCTGAATGTTGATTAAACACTTGAAATAGAAAAAATGTGCAAAACAATTATTCTATAGAAGCAACTGACTAGAATAATGACTATGGAAGAAGAAATGACTATTATGGTCAAGGTCGAGGTGACCAAGGTCGAGGCGACCAAGGTCGAGGCGACCAAGGTTGATGTGGATTTTAGGGTCGCGGTCGAGGTCGAGGTCGACCTTACTATTTTAACTGTTGGAAAGAATACCACATCAACCCCAAATTCCTAATAAAATATCAAATCGACTTAAAATTTTGCAACATATGTGGTGTCGACAATCACTCACTTGAGGTTTGACCGATAGTACTTGATAAAATAATGAACACAAATACTGTGAAATTACTCCACAAAGTCCTAAAACAAGAAATATTAAACTCAAAGAATCTATATATTATTACAAGATCAAGAGCATGAGGAGATATTAATAAAACTCCATCACAAAATTGACAAACATGGAACTCTAGTCCATTCCCAAATCCTGACAAAGAAGAGAAGATCATGAGGGAAGCACTCAAATTCTTTAAAAATACTAACCAAGAACATTAGAACAGAGAAAAACAAAATGAAGATACAATACAAGAATTTATGAAACTCTTAAAATAAAAGAACTCAGTCGGTCGGCTGCTAGACTTGCTCAACATCCAAAGAGAATATAAAGAGGGACATAGACCATCCAAAGATGTCAAACAACTATGTTATAGGCATAAATATTACGACCCACAGGTTGACTTGGAAATTCGCGGGGTAACGATTGAACATGTAGTCGTCTATTTTAGATCACAAGTAAATATCCTTCCTTAGGACACATGGATATGGTTGGGTTGATGCTCATTATCATCGACATTGAACTATCTCAAACTTGTTGACCAAATATTAATAGAACCTATCGGCATACTCAAAAATGTGGAAACACAAATTATGGGTATACCGACTTCAACCGACTTCTAGGTAATTGACTTGGTTGAAGGAATGATCGCTTATCCAACACTTGTCGGTCGACCATGGGGATGAAAAATGAAAGAACTATCTCCCTTGAAAGGGATATAATTAATCTAAAAGGGAGTGATAGAAAAATAATTATCCCCCTGGACCCTAAAGAAGGGAAACCTTGGATGGAGTCATGGGATGAAGATCAAGAAGCTCGATGTTCATACCAGATAACAATGAATAGAGAGATTATGTCGAACCAAATGCACAAGGAGAAATTTTAACAGAATCTCCCCTTTCGGCTAGACACAACTCTGTTTCGTCTTTATATAATTAGCAAATAGAAGATTATGAAGCACATTCAAAAGAATGCTGGTCCATCGAAGCCATTCCAATAAAATGTCCAAGAACATGTTTTTCAATCCAAGTAGTACCCATAGTATATGAGAAAAGGCTATGATAAACACCCACTCTAATCCCGACCGACAATAGGAAGAAAAAGACACTGCACTATAACGAATGAAACACACCATCGACACACATCGAATAAGTTTCTAAATCGGTTTGAGAACAGGGTAGAAACCAAATCCTGGTGGAAACTTTCATAGACCAAGCTGCAAGATGGTGGAAAACACATTCCCCAAGAGTACAAACATGGACAACTGTATTGACTTATTTTATAGAATGATTTGGAGAAAATAAGCTATCTAAAACAACCAACATTCCCCTCTTCAAAACTTAATACAATCCCATGGAACATATTCACTGCTACAAAAAAAATGGTGCAGAATAGGCTATAGGGATGAAAGGGTATGGCCGCATATGTTTCTGAATAAGTTGGAGGAAATACCAAAAAAATGGTACAAAATTGAAGAACCATGTGGTAACACACTCAAATGGTATGACACTAAAGAGAATTTTATCAAGTATTTTGAATTCACCCTGGAGGAGGAGCACTTAAGAGAAGCATCCCAAAAAATCAAAAGTTTTGTTGAAAAAACAACACCAGTCACGTAGAAAGAAAAAGAGAAAATGGCGGTTGACCTAGGATCGATATCAACATGCCACCTTATTTCAACGAAGAATAACAAAAGTATAACTACTAGACTAATCAACATGGAAAACATAAGTTTTTTGGACCAAAGTTTTTCGTGGAGAAGTAATCACCCATCAATGGAAAATTACGTAAAGTCAATATCAAAAGTAACTAAGGAAGAGAAGGATGATCTTGAACAATCTGAATTCCCATAAGTTTCACTAAAGTTGAAGAAGGGGAACGACACCTTGACGAAGCAAAACCACCGAAATGGATGAATGCTGAGATAAAGGCAAAGGAGTCTAATATATCAAATGAAGATTGACCTAAGATGGCTCAAGTAGGTGACTACTAGTCGGAAAAGCAGACAATTGATATAGCGACCTATTGAGGGAGTACCAAGATGTGTTTACTCGAGACTATAAATACTTAAAAGGGCTTGTACAAGAAATGAGGGAAATGGAAATTGAACTCATCCTCCAAGCAAAACCAATTAAAAAATGACCTTATAAACTAGCACATAAATACAAACCGATCGTCTAGAAAGAAATCGACGAAATGTTAGCAATATGGATAATATACTCGATTGAAAAATCATAATGGGAAAGTCCCATGGTGGTCCAACCAAAGAAGCACAGCCCTAAAAAGCTAAGAACCTGTGTCGACTTCAAAGGACTCAATAAAATGACACTATTAGATCCATTCCCCATTTTGTTTGTGGATAAAACAATCAATGAAGTCATGGGCCGTGAATTCTATTCCCTTACAGATGGGTTCTCAGGATACAACCAAAGAAGACCAACCAAAGACAACGTTTGTATCCAAATTTGGCTCCTTTTCTTATAGGGTAATGCCATTTGGGCTAAAGAATGCCTCTGTAGTTTTTTCAAGGATAGTGGTGAAGAAATTTCAAGAATACATCTACAAGACAATGGATATCTATTTCGATGATTGGACCATATATAGCTTATTTATAAACCACATACAATGGCTTAGGTTAATGCTTGAAAGATGCAGACAAATTCAATTGTCCATAAATATTAAGAAATGTATCTTTTCCACCCCAATTGGCATCCTCTTAGGACATGTCGTATGCAAGGATGGCGTGAAGGTAGATATGGAAAAAATTAAAATCATCCTTGACTTAAAACCACATGTCAATCAAAAGTAGATAAAAATATTCCTGAGGAATATTGGGTATTATAGAAAGTTCATACATCATTATTCAGACATTTCTTTTGCAATGGACAGATTGATTTGGAAAGAAGTTGAATTTAGATGGAGCCAAGACTATCAAGAGTCATTCGAATTCTTAAAGAAAAAATTGGTCGAAGCCCATATACTTAAATTTCCTGTCTGGTCAAGAAGACTTCATGTACATGTCGACACATCGAGTATTGTTGTAGGATCGATTCTCACACAACCATATGATGACACAATCAACCATCCTAATGCATATGCCATTCAGAAGATAAATAAAGTAGAAAGAAATTATTCGACTACAGAAAGAGAATCCCCATCGATGATCTTTGCACTACAGAAATTATGACATTATTTACTCACAAACATGTTTACATTTTTTTACAGATCACCAGGCCCTGAAGTATCTAGTTAAAAATCTCATGGACCAAGGGAAATTTTTTTATTGGCTATTTCTATTTCAAGGATTTGAATTCAACATAATAGTTAGACCAGGAAAAAAGAATGTACGACCCGACCATCTGTCACAACTAGAAATGAGGGAGGATCCGAATGACATAGAAGGAAACCTTTCAGATGCACATTTATTTCGTATTGAAGAAACCCCAAAAGATATTGAATAAATAACAAACTTTTTGGAAGAGGGGAAGGCACCTAAAGATCTCCTTGTAAATAAAAAGAAGGTCCTAGCTCTAAAACCAACACCATTCACTATCATGAATTGATATCTATATAAGTTGGGTTTAGAAGACATCTTGAGGATATGCACCTTATAGCATGAAATAAAAAACATAATCGATGAAACACATGCCGAACTAGATGTAGGTCACTTCTAGGCTGACATGACAGTCTGAAAGATACTCCAGGTAGGTCTGTGGTGGCCAACCCTGCACAAATACTATCAGGAACAAGTAAAAATATGCAACAACTGCTAAAGAATGGGTCACTCTGTATGGAAAAATGAATTTCCTTTGTAGTTGGTAAACTCTAGTTTATCAATTGAAATTTTGGCCATCGAATTTGTTGGACCTTTTCCACAAAGAGAAAAAAGAATAGGTACAAAGAACATTATTACCGCAGTCGATTATGTAACTAAGTGGGAAGAAGTAGTGCGAGTAGAATCATGTACTAAAGAAGTTACAACAAAATTCATCTATGAGAATATAATAGCAAGATTTGGATGTCTAGTAACATTAATCAACAATCAAGGGATACACTTTTTAAATGAGACAATCCAAGTCCTTCTCAAGAAATTTCTCATTGACCATAGAAAAACAAGTGCATACCATCCTTAAGTAAATGGTGTGTTGAATTGTTCAATAAAACATTACAAAAAGGACTTACCAAAATCTGTGGAATCGACGAGAATGATTGGGATGATAAAATTCCTATAGTTCTATGCGAATATAGGTCTGCATATAAGATATCGACTGGCCAGACCCTTTTTAAACTGGTCTATGGACAAGAAGTTGTGACTCCACTCCACTTCTAGGCCAATTCAGATACAATGGCATATGTTTCCAAGTTCGACCAAGGAAGAAGTTGAATGATATAATATACTAGTTGAACAAACTCGAAGAAGGAAGGTTGATAGCAATACATCATCAAGAAGTCCAGAAGCAACAACAAAAGGCTTGCAATGATCGACATTTAAAGAAAAAGGAAATGAATAATGGAGATTTGGTCTTATTTTATGATAGTCGAGTTAAAGGAAAACTGAGAAAATTAGAAACAATGCGGCCAAGACCATACATTATAGAACACATTCAACTGACAAGAGATGTATAATTACGAACTTTGTTGGGCCACCCATTTAAAAAATTAATTAAGGGAGCCCGTCTAAAGAAATACAACACTTAACAAGATTGAGACCTTTTGGAAATTTCCTCATTAAAATAATGCCAAAAGGGATTGACCATAACTGAAATATTATATGTAATAGTTTGCTCGAAGTCGAAAAATGTAAATTAATAACTTTCTTATTAATTAAAAATCCTTTTACACTAATAAACTAAATGCAGTTGTAAAAAAATAGGTATGAAAACTTTTACTGGGAAATTCAAGTATTAAGGAAGTCCCAATAAACAAAGCTTTTTGAAAAATCAACAAAGAGAAGAATAGAGAGAGAAAGAAGCCCCCGGTCGAGCCACATAACTTTAGAAGAAGAAAGACGAAAACATGAGCGA
This sequence comes from Picea mariana, assembly GCA_032191745.1. NCBI lineage: Eukaryota > Viridiplantae > Streptophyta > Pinopsida > Pinales > Pinaceae > Picea > Picea mariana. The sequence goes on along the minus strand of JASDQU010011192.1, from coordinate 66,002 downwards.
CATACAACTCCATCCCCAGATTTACAACAATTAATTATTAGGTGGTAGTCGATTGAATGAGGAAGAAATCTATCAAGCGAGTGTAGAAAATTTGAATCAATCCAACATGGATCAAGAGAACGAATGCATCACACAAGTAAGGGGGAGTAAAACAACTCAACAAATTGATAGAATAGTTACCAATATTATTGACAAAGAAACACCAACAACAGAAAAACTGACGACACAAAATCAACAGTTGGGTGACTCATGTATCGATTGTAGATTAAGAAAGGGGACCCAGTTGATTTGGCACATGAAAAAACTGACTATGAAAACCATGATGCAAGAAACAAAAACATAATCAAATAGTGAGAAGAAAGGATCAATGAACAATTCAAAAACATTAATGACCGACACAACATAGAATACTGTTGCATAGCCACTACTATAACTATTGGCCAACATGACGCATATGAACATCCATTAGAAGCTACTGCAATTAACACCCGACATGACTCACATGCATGTCAACTCAACACTGACAGAGACGTCCCCTTGCATGAGTCAACCAACCCATCAACGATTATGACCAAAGCATGCAAATCCATGGAACAATTGGCAACATTTAATACAAACATGTCGCTCCTGCCTATAAATCTTGAGGACGCCTATGAATTTGCTTCATTGCTATTTTCTCCTCAGCAACAAAGAGTTGAGCCAACTTAGTACATGAGTAAACCAATTCTTCCTCTGGATCTTCTAAACACAATCGAAATTGACACAGATATGCCAAAAATTAAGGGTCACGTCTCCAAAGCAGTGGTAGAGTCAAGGGAAAAGAAAAAAATTGACAAAGCTACTGCAACACCACTTCAAATCTGGATGCAAAATATCTGATAGTTGCAGCTAGAAGAAATGGATTGGAGCAAGCAGTGGTAGAACTTCACTAACTGGGGCATGGAGGAAGGTTGAAATATAATTCCTTGAAAAAGAAGGAATTAGGCACCTCTTAGGAGCCTCGCAAATCACCGACTTAAGTCGTTAGAAGGAAGAAGCGGCCAAATTCATAATCAGCCAATACCATGAAGGATATATCTAGCCCAATGAATCGATAGCAATCACATGGGGTCTCATTCATAGAATCATTGGAATTCTAAAGGTAGGGTTCAAGGTCAAAAAAACCACCAATGAAAATGACTGGATGCAGTTCTTGACCAGGATGAAAATAACTAAGAATTCAAAAGGCCTACTCATCAACAAAATCCTAGACCTACATGCTAGATGGACTGCGACCATTATATCTTTGTGTTTTACATGAGTAGGTTTGGAGTACGACGTAAAAATAACCATGATAGAGTTGATTAGCCAAGTCTTCCAAAAATCAAAGGTCTTCAACTAGGGAGAATAGTTGGCTGACATAGTTCGTACAAACTACAAAGAGTGCCAAGAGTTAGGTAGGGAAATCAAATTCCGTTCCCCAATAATTTGGATTGCAATGGAGCAGTATATCCCGATCGATGACCCTACCTTTACCATAAAGAAAGTACTATTGATGGATAAATAATAAGTTTTTACAGGAGAGGAAGCTGGTGCCTCCAGATCATTGTCTCCACAAGATATGCTTCGGATATGGGTTGTAAACTTAAAGAATGCCTCACATAAATGGCGTGTTGAAAAAGCAGTTCGTCGAGACTCATTGACACACTGCCATATCCAATTAGAACTCGACTACATAGAACTTTGGTGTGGACTTGAGTTGACTCTAGAGCCAAAGAATTACACTATCAACTGACAACAAAATAATTTTTTGAGGAATTAGAAAGACATATGGGAGAGGACTTGGAGATTCCCCCCGAAATCATCTAGCCAAGCTTGTTGTTGGTACTCCCTCTTACTGATGCGCAGTAGGAAGAGGAAAGAGGAGTAGAATTATAAACTATCCCTTTTGTGGAAGGTCTAGAAACGCCAACAATTTTCCTTGCAAGGCCCTTTCCCACAAAAAGGAAACAATTAGAAAAGAGAGACAATGGGAAAAAGGCAGTGGAAGTTGAAAAAATCTCATTTTACATATAGCATATTAGGTGAGAAACATTTTAGTCCTCCAAAGGAATTGATTTTGATGACCTAATAATCCAAGATAAGTTGGCCAGTATCACAAGTAAAATTTTTGAAAAGATCAAACAGTGAAAGAAGTATACCTGACAAGAGACAACTATAATGAAGAAAATTTTAAGCTCCTTGGTCGGCCCAGGAATGAAGGAGGATATAAAAGAATCTAAAGAAAAGAAAGAACATGCCAAGTAGATCAAATCCATGATTCAACAAATTGAAACAAGGGGGAAAAATAAGAAAAATATCCTCAATAGTCAGAGCACCATTATTACCTTGACATGGATAAAAAAGACACGCATAGAATTAGAAATCAGGAAAAGACCGACCCCAAGAAAGAAAAGAACAACTAAACTAAAAATTCATCTGACAAGAGAATATCCACCAGTCAAACTAGTACCAATAGTTGAAGAATGACTGTAGAAGAAGAATAAAATACAACTCATTCTTGAGAAGTCTTCATAAGCAACAAAGTCATATAAACCAACCACATCAGTCGATGAAGAAATTGAAATTGACAAACCAAAGGAGCACGAGTTTATCGTTGAAGTGTCAATACAATCGACTCAACTGATTGGAACTGAACAACACTAGGCCATCCACTAGGAAGTTGACATTCATAAACCACAATAAGGAGAGATGATGCAAGACATACCTCCATAACTAGAACATGTAGAGCATCCAGAAAACTTAGAAGAGAAAGAACCATAAGGGGAGGAGCACATCAAAGAAATTGTTCTACAAAAATCTCCTCTCGGCCCGACTAGGGATAAGGAGAAGAATGCAGAACAAGGGCCACAACATAATCAACAACCCCCTTTACAACACGAAATACATGAGGCACAACAAAAGAAGTCATATGAAGGAGGAAATGTCGAACAGATATAGACATTGTTGGTGCAATTATATGCATAATATATTACCAAACATAAATTATCAACCGGGATTCGTAATCAGTAGAGTTGATGCACTATATGTGATGATAATAGATAGGTTCCTATGTCTGTTTAGTATAGATTAGATAAGAAAACCATTTAGAAACCAACACACTCTTAAAAATAAATATCTTCACACAACTCGAAAGTTGGAAAACAAAACTCAAACAAACAAAAGCTTTTGCTCAGGTGATGGAACTGTTCATTGATGGCTTATGAAAAGAAAATATGAACTTTGATTCTATCTCCTGGAGCAACTAAACTAACAAGTGGGATGCTCCATTAAAGCTCATGTATGGTGAAATACGAAGATCCAACCATTCCTGCATTGCCACACTTTGCAACACATTCGAATAGTGAAATCAAACAAAATAACATGAAATCAAAATAACAAATACATGAAATGAAAATCTACACTAACAATTTACAATAAGCTTACCAAACTGGATCGGTGGCCCTTGCCGATGCCAACATGGAAGCTTTAGATCAACAGATGATAACTTCCAAGAGAGATAAAATCACTGAATCCAAACTTGCATTAATCTTCAACAGGTAGGTTTACAAAAGGAGTCTCTTCATGAATCCAATCTACATCACAACAATTCTCCTCAAGAACCTATCTCATAACAATTCCCTTAATCTACATAATAATAATTCTTCCCCTCTCATGAAG
>JASDQU010011192.1:30574-41967 GCA_032191745.1 Picea mariana | reverse complement strand
TATACTCTACAAAGTGTGGCATGATGTCTGTCGTAGGTACCGTGGTATACCCCCACAGTCACCTATGTAAGTCACTAGAAAGATAGGCAACTAGGTTGCCAGCACGCAAACAGTCACCAGGTAGGTATAGTCGATAGTCGGGTGGACCGCAATGAGCAGGGTATCAAGCCTGAAACCTATCAAGGGTATTGAAAGAAAGTGTTCTGGAAGACGACTGAGGACCTTGAACAGATTCAATACCCATGAAGCTCCATGGCAAATGCAATCAACGGAATCCCAAGATAAGCCCTCTATATGCATTCCCCACTACGCTTGGTCTGGATTTGGAGGGGTTATCTCTGCTACCTTTCCTTACGTGACCTCGTGTTTATCCCCTATGTTATAGGGGGGTCCCGGATAACTTTCATGATACTGGACTTTTGACACTCCCTAGCACATACTCTTATGTTTGTTTTAGTAGCCTTAAAGAATTTCCTCTCTAATCCTAAATCAAGGCTCTAGCCTAGACTAGTTGATGGACCCTACAAACATAAAGTCAAGTTGATTTTAATTAATCATTACTTTTAGTGGTTGTCTTAAGTCAAAGGGAATGAAAGTGAAACCATTGATGTTTTTCAGAGACAAAAGGGAAGAGCATATAATGAAAAATGGAAATAAATTACTTCTTCAAAAATTCAATTTTGCACATTCAAACTCTTTAACCAACTTTTCAAACTCTTTTTTTTCCTAAGATCTTTTAACAGAAAACTCAAAACAAGATTTCACTCTACTATGAGCTACTTATTGTCCTAAGTCAATCAGTCAAGAACTTACGAAAACAATCTTTTCCCTGATTATTAATGCAAACAACCAACTACTTAACCAAACCAAGAAATAAATTATTTTTTTTATTTTATGCTAAAAAAGAAAAAAAGGAAAAATGACGACAAGCAAAGGCCAAGAAAATACTTTTGGCCTAAGCATAGATCACAAAGAGTTAATGACAATAACACACAAGCTGATTGAAGCAGACTCTCACACTTGTCTAAAAACTCGATTACAGAAAAAAAGAGGAAAAACTTTTAATGAAAAATAAATCTATGCTGTAATAAAATCTAAGCTATAAACTATTATGACAGAGACCCAGACAAGATAAAGAAAACCCCTAAGAGGTGTGACCCCTGACAGGGAAGAGGATGACTGCCTCTTCTAAAAAAAAAATATTCTCAACAGGTACACTAATAACAGTTCAACAGCTAGTGTATGTACACGGGTTGTGCAAGGTCAAGGTTCATATACACGCGTGCAGGCATACTACAGGCCGTGTGTACCTCTGCAACTCTTCAAAAAATTGAAAAAAAAGCAATCAAGCACTGGCAGGGAGTACTGGTATTGAGAACCAGAATCCCTTGAAGACCTATAAACTTACTTTGACAGAAAAAGATGCAAGGAAAAAACTAATCTGAGGTTATACCTAGGCTACAGACTGCAACAATAGAGACCAGAACCAAATCCGGAAAACCCCTGAGAAGGATCACTTCTGACAGGGAAGAGGATGATTGCCTCTCTTTAAAAAAAAAAAATCTGGACTTAGACACACTACTGATCTTTCAGCAGCCAACATATGTACATGGGTTGTGTGAAGTCAGGGCATGTGCATACGCGTGCAAGCCTTATACAGGCCGTGTATGCCTCTGTAGCTTCCTGGAAAAGAAAAAAAAGTCAAGCGAAGAAAGCAGGGAGTACTGGTATGGAAGACCAGAATCCCTAATAGCTCAGATTCTTGTAGAAACTCAGAAAAAAGGTAATAAAACCAATTTTTAAAACCCAAAAAGTATCCCCCAAAACCCTAGAGATTTCCCCAGTATGGTCGCCAATTCTGTTGTGGGTGGGAAATCCCCCTACGGACTAGCATTAAGGGTTCTGTAATGCATGCATAAAATGACCTAAAGTCTCCTACTTCTTACCAACATCCCAATCATAAAACCCATTATTCATATGCCAATACAAGTTTAAAGAGATCAAGTTATTGTACCTTAGTTTCTATGTTTGATGTCAATCCTTTAACGTTCGGTCTCTCCTTGACTACAAATCTCTTCCCAAAGATGACCTACATTCAGAAATAGAAAAACAAAGAAATCCAAACAATCATATGATCTATAAAATAATGGGTTAGAGATTTTATCAAAATATAATTAAATTTAAATATTGACACTCTCATATGGCGGGACGGGAAAAGTACTTCTTTTATTAATCTCACAAGAGTAACTTACAATAGTGAGATCGACCACTGCTCCTTGAATCTAGTCCTGGGCTCCTCTTCAACTGTGCTCCAACTAATTTTGTATATGCTTCTCTTCACACATTAGTTGCAAAAGGTTGGGACAAAGGGAATGCAAAATCGGGTAGAGGTTATTTACAATTATTTTCCTTCTTCCAAATGGGACCCCTACCCCTTATTTTATAGGCTAGAAAGGGCTAGGTATTTGGTCGATTGATCGGTTATGGGAGGTCAAATGGTTTAGGTAACTTACCCAAAACTATGAGTTCCATATGCAACTTTCCATTTTTCATGCTTTTATAGGTATACGCAGGATGTAGTGGGTCAACTAGCATATACACGCATGTAGTAGTGTAGAAGGGTGCATGTGCCTTCAAAAAGGGTGTTTTTAAGAAGAGTTGTTCAGTAGTGTCTTGGAAAAATATGTAAAATGAGATGGCCTGATGCCAGGTACGCATATCTTGTGCAAATTAAGGTTATAACAACGAGCTTCGACCACATCATCTAATCAACAGAGTTGGACTGGCTCATCCCCCAACTCTAGTTCTACTGATGATAGGGGTGCAGTGGACACTGCGTGGCTAGACTGAAGGGCTTGTTGTACCCCTTGGAACTCAACCTTAAGTCTATCATACATTTCATCTTGCTTAGCTTCTTGTTTCTCCATGATTTCCAGTGAAGCCTCATTGAGGGCTGCTATGATGAAGTTGAATTCATGCACCAAACATGTACCAATAATGCATCAAATACAGATAAACTATGACTCATCAATATGTTCTAACATCATCAACTATACACCTCATGTATGTGCCAACTCATCAACTACTTGTCTCAACCATGTAACCAACATGTGCCTCAACCAAAATCCCTCATCAATTTCATCATCCAAATATGATTTGTAACTCTGTAATAGACCTGGTGTATATGATCACATACCTACAAACCTTCCTTAACTTTAACAACAAGAAACTATCATTTTCATCAAACTTTACTTTAGTCTCACATGACTAATTTTGGATTAGTCAAAAACCCTAACTTGCAATAATCATAACTATGTACCTTTAATGAATAAAGATATGAAAATGATATACAATGTTCTTCAGTGTCTTTTATGCAATTTCTCCAGATTTCACTACTTGGAACCTCTGAGAAAAGGAGTTATAACAAAAATGGCATACCTTGTTGAATTCTGGCTTATTCTAGAGAGAGAACTTGTAGAGAATTCCCCACACAGAATATTTGTTGTATGGATATGAAAATTGTACACATAATACTAAAGACTGTACTTTAACCAATACATTTGGTCTTACTAAATTTGTATATGTTATGAATAAGTTATGACTTTTTTACCCGAAACACCTGTTTTAGACTAGTTTCGGGACTAGCCACAAACCCTATTTTCCATGGCGTGTAACTCCAAAAATACACAACCCAAAAGCTAAAATTGGTATCACAAATACTTGGATATGTTTCCCCAATGGCCTCACAATTTCACGGTCTGAATCATTCTATAAAAATATTTATTGTGAAAATGGTGTGATGACCTATAAATAACATACTTTAGAAAGCATCATCAAAAGAATTTATCCTCCCTTGAATTTTGGCCTTCTTTACTTCACCTTCCCTCTGAAATTCAGCTTAGATATCCTTTGGTTACCTCATTCACATGTAGATATTCAATATTCTCAAGTGTGATTAAAATTAGAGATCCTTGCCTCTTATTTATACTTTCATGTAGCTTCCTCAAGGGGTTACCTTTTAACCATCTTAACCCATTTTCCTTATTTTAGGGTTAACCCACTTCTAACCACTTGTCCACTTAGTAATTTCTCCATTAAATTTATTATTTAAATGATTTATTTTTTATCCACTTTGACTTATCGTACACTCATCACTTCACTTTACCTTCTAAAATCTCTTAAACCACTTTGACTACTTTGACCTTTTGGGGCTTCTAGATGACTCATGAGGGTTCTCCAACTTCACATGGCCATAAATCTCTAACCGTGAAGAGTTATGTGACATTACACATACCACCAAAAATGGCATAACATGTACTATCCATCTAGAATATTATTACCTGCAAATATATCAAAACTCATACCATTATCCATCAAACAAACTTGGGTCCATTACCCAAACCTTTCTCCAACTTCATATGGCCATAACTCTCTAAGCGTGAGGAGTTATGTGAAGTTCCACATACCACCAAAAATGGAATGACATGTACTGTCCATATGGAATAGTCTTACCTAAAAATATATAAAAAATCATACCATTATCCATCAAACAAAATTGGGTCCATTACCCAAACCTTTGTGCTACCAGAATTTTCTACCAGACTTTATTCAAGGGTTGACATCAATGACAACCAACCCAAATAATGAACAATGTGTGACCTGCCTATTCTGTAGAACATGTATGTATGTTCCCTATCTATATTGTAGCTCATGTATGTATGCGACCTATCTATTATGCAGCCTGCGTATGCCTTATGAAAACTAGGGTTTTCTCTCTTCTAAAAAATTCGGACCCTTTGCAGCCTCTTTCACATCAACCTGCAACTTATAACTATGTCCATACATTAAATGTACCATGTGCTTACATCCTCATATATATGCTTTAGCCAAAGCATGTATATCTCTCTCTAGTCATGTGCCATATAAGTGTGTGTAATCATGAACATGTATAATAACTCTCACATGAACTAGACATTAAACCATTTTTGATATTGAGCCTCTCAATACATCAACCACTTCACAAATACAAGATCTCAACCATGTATCACAAGAACCCTTAACCATATTCCAAGAAATACAATATGTGCCTCAACACTAACAAGATATATCAATGATAAATATTGATTATACCAATACTATTTTTCTATAGATTAGACTTATACAGAAGGTCCCATGCAACCACTAATATCTATAAGGAAAATCCTCAAACCTCCATAAACATTTCTCATGCATACAACAAAATCCAACTACTCATAGAAATAAGAAATACCTTTTGAACCAGTAGATAGATCTGATGTACCTGATCACTGTAGACCTTCTTGGGATCTTTATTCTAGATTCTATAGACCCAACATCTTCATCTTCTCAAGTTTCTAGGGATTTTCTTTCATGTACGCACCCTAATATACTTCTATCCTACGTACATACATGCCCTGCTCCACTACATCGCACGTACACCTAAAAAACTAGGGATTTTGCAGTATTTTCTGTAATTCTGAAATTTTCTCCGTCAACCCTTCACGCTACCTCAGACTTGTGCAACTTCAGATATGTCAATGAGTACTTGCAATAAACCTTACACAATAATATATATTCAATGTGCTCAATAAGTGCTAATAGGATAGTATTTCTCTCTTATTTATACTTCCATGTAGCTTCTTGAAGGGGTTATATTTTAACCAACTTAACCTAATTTCCTTATTTTAGGGCTAACCCACTTCTAACCACTTGTCCACTTCTAACCCACTTTGCTACAAACAGTAAATTCTCCACTTCTAGTTGCAACTAATTTATTTCTAATTATTTTCTTATTGCAACAACTTAACCCATGATTAACTCCTAGTTTTACACGCTTGACTAGTCAACTTCTTCTAGGAGCTTCTAGAATAATTTTGACTTCTTTGACCTTCTAGATAACTCATGAGGATTCTCCAACTTCACAAGGCCATAAAGTTTTAACCGTTGCAAGTTATGTGGTGTTCCACATATCATCGGAAATTGCATGACATGTACTATCCATATAGAATAGTATTACCTACAAATATATTAAAATCCATACCATTATGCATCAATCAAACTCAAGTCCCTTAACCATACTGTTGGGGCTACCGGAATTTTCTGGCGGACTTGCTTCATGGGTTGAAATCAATCACAACCAACCCAATTAATAAACAATTTCATATCACTAGACATTCATGGGCATGATATGCCAGCTCGTGATGCGACCTCCTATCCTCCAACTAACCTTTTAAGCATTCTTAATCATATTTTATTGTGGGTCCCCTTTTACTCAAAGATAAGCATTTCATTTATTTCTTGGGTGATCCCTAGAAAAAGCATCTAGAATGTTCATACATAGGATTTTATCTTTTACCCAACATCGATCCCTCTGGGCCTTCAACCCCTTCTTCCCATAGAATGAGGGAAACCCCTTCTTGGGTCAATACATGCTAAAATCCCAAGAGATAAGGAAAATGGGTGGGAACAATGATGGAAAGTGTTAAGTATGGTCAGGATTGGTATGATGGATCTTAAATGGAGTTCCTAGTAGAAAACCCATCCCAAAGGAAGACCACTTAATAGGGAATAATGTCAACCACCAAGGTGAAGTAGGGAAAAAGGCATAATGTCCAAGCATATATTATGAAATATAGAGAAATCTAAGATACAACATACCCAAATGGATTAAATATTGAAATGATGCTTACCATAAAATTGACTTGTACCTCATGGAGAAAGGCCCACTTCCTTCCGGAAGCCAACTGATGTGGTGGATGCCATCTAAAAATTTGTGACCTCTATGGTGGTGAGAAGGGTCTCCATCTATGCAAAAGGATACTATTGGTTGTGTAATCTCTTGTTACTCCATATCTGCAACCTGAGGGCCTCAATACATAATATACTTAGTTATCCACAAAATGGGGATAACATCTAATTCCTACTTGGGGACATGTGCTCACCGTAGAGTGAATGAGAACCACAACATCTCCTAGTAGACATATTCCTGCCAAACAATCATACAAATGGATTAGATCATATAGGGTGGTGCTATCACCCTTAGTCCATATAATATAGAAATCCAAAATAGAAACTAATCTAGAAAAGAATAAAAATTGACATTTTTTCAAAACTTTCTAAGCTAAGCATGAAATAAATATGCAACTAGAGAAAAATGAAAATGAAATGAATCTAAACTAATATGAAAAATCATTATGAAAATGTAGGGAATCAAAATGACTTACCTACTTAACTAGGGCCTTGGGGCACTAAAGATCACGTGCAATGAAACCATTTGATCATCTTATCAAAGTATCTCTCCCTGTGCTTAATCATATAATACAACAAATATAAGTCAATAACATAATAATCATGAGTATAAACACACATATAATCGATCATGAAATAAAATTCATGAGATGGGTGGGAGGGAGGAAATCCTGCTAGAAAGAGAAATAATCTACCTGTTGATCTCGCCTGAAAGTGTAGCCACAAGCCTGATCAATCCATCTCTGAAGAGGGATACTATACATAGATGATGAATCATAGTTTTCTTCCTCTTCACTTAGAATATCACTGCTCCCTAAAGGCTGAGAAAGGACAAGATATCCAAAGAAAACTCTATGATTTCCCAAACAAGAGGAAACATGGTAAGGCACAACCTTAGAGAGAAACTCCTCCGTCAAACTCAGGAAATGTATCTTATTTATTTGCAAATCCCTTCCCAAAGTCTCGACATGAAATCACTTCCATTTGGTAGTATGTGTTATCACCCTATAAGTTATAGGATCAACTGGTGACTAGGATATTATCTGTCTCTAGTGTTTTTGTTGACAAATGATTTTTCATTCTGCAAATAATTTGAAAAGAAAAGAAAAAGAAAAGAAAAGAAAACAAAAAGAAAAGAAAAGAAAAGAAAAAAGAAAAAAGAAAAGAAAAGAAAGAAAGAAAAGAGGGCATAAAAGAATTTCAATAAAAGCCCCATGAAATAATAGTAACTTGGTCCATACCTTTCAAGCATGGCCAAGTTCTTTTTAAATTTGATGTTGATAGGGTAGTGTATGAATTTGGCTAAACAGTTTAATCTTAGCCAAAGTGTCTAGGTTAGATTAGTGAATAAATCTGGCCAGATTGTCTAATCTTGGTCAGATAGCCCCAGGGTAGAGTAAATTCTTAACCCAACAATTTAATCAGGGTTAATTGTCATAGGAAGATAGGTTAGTATGTAGGCTAGTTTCTTTATTGTTTCATTCCAATAAAACCAACTTGATGTAAATGCTGCACCATGTTTCATATGCTTAGAAGATCGTTTGGTTGAAGCCCCATGGTGGTGTATACTTGAAAAGTTTGGGGAAAAAACCCATAAAATGTATTTATCCTAAGTTCTTCCCAGCACATGTGTTCTCCACTCCCCATTTATTCTCCCTGCACATATCGACGGTCCTGATCGCGGTGCCCATATCTACAGTGTACAGAGAATTCTGGATTCCCCCGACCATTCTACTTTTAACCGGGGGGGGGGTTTCCGGAATCGCTGATAACATTTGCACACATCTGGACGGACCAGGGTTGAGCACTTAAATCAACGGTCAATATTGGATTCCAGACCCCCCCGTCCATTCTGCCTTTAATGGAAGGGGGGCGAGTCCAGAATGAGTGATAAAGAGCGCACTTAGATCTGCGGCTCAGATACAAGTTCACATATCAACGACCCAAAAAGGTTTTCGGACCCCCCTGGATGATCTGCTTTTAATCGAGGGCGGGGGTCTAGAATGGTAATCTCCCTCAGGTAGGTCCCTTGATATATGTGGCATCAATCTATTTACCCCGAAGTCCCATCACCATCTGCTATCTGACAGACCTCCATCACCTCCGGACATCACCTTCCACCTTTTCCAAACCGGTCATGTCCCATAACTACTGTCAGTCCTTCCCCCCTTTTCACTCATGGCAAGCCCCTTATTACGAATTTTACCTCCAATCCCTAGCCACCACATCACCCGTCCATATCTTTCAGCCACCGTCACCTGCCATCTCACCCCCAAGTGACCCATTGTCCATTTATTACTGGATAACCTATCCGTTATCCAGCTGACCCGTCTCCCATGCCCAAATCGACCCCAGTTTAAATAAAACCACCATTAGTTACCTTACATTCGCTATTCACCCATCGCACCAGAGAAATTCACTGCTTACTCCTCCGTTACATTCTGTCGCCCTCATCCACAGTCAAGTCGCCCCACTAACGTTGTGTTTATTACAGGTACTGTTGCAGAAATGGCGCCAAAGTCCAAACTAGCTGAAGGAGAGGAGAATCCATTTCTCCCACCTCCTGTCGACCTGGACAGGATCCCACTAGTCGACAAAGACCGGTTAATCGTAGATACCAATTGCGATTTTGATTTCTCAGACCTCCATTCATGGCTCAGGGAAGTGTTTCTGGACCAGAGTGATGAAATTGGACTATGGGAGTCCAATTTACCCCTCTACCTCTTCCCTCAGATCCACCATTTTCCCAAGTTTGTCTCAAGTGTCAAGCTCATTATATCCCCAAGCAAAGAGCCGTCATCTTCTCGTCTGGAGAGATCCTGTTCCTCATCACACCCGAAGCCATAGACCAGATGATGCAAATTCCCCGAGACGACTATGCATCCCCTTTCAACCTAGAAATCCTTACAGAGTTGTACCAGAGAATGACTTTTCCCTAAAGAGCTCAAATATTCGAGCTTTTCCTTCCTAGATCCACTCAATTTCCCTCCACAAAACCTCCTTACCCATCCTCCATGTTCTCAACTAAGGGAAACTAGGTCATCTCCTCCCTTTGTGCTTTGTTAGGATAATATTCCGACCAGTGGGTAGATGAGCCCATTCTGGGTTTTCTATCCATTTTCCCCACTGATGAAAATCCCACCACCCAGTTTGATTTTAGCACATTCTTGGCAGACAATATTCATGAACAGTTCATGAATTTTGGCACAGAAGGCATGTTCAGATATTCATCAATACTATCCTACTTGTTCATCTTTTTCCATGCAGAAGATGGATGAAGATGGTAAACCTCAGGTAGTCACAGCATGGACTTCCTTGCTCAAGCACAACTCCACAGAGTATAGTTTCAAGGAATTCATTGATTAGTTCTACCACCCTGTGGTAAGTATGTTGAGCGGCAGGCCTGAGCCTTGAATAAATGATGAAGTCCAGAGAATCCTGCATCTCTCGAACAACACAAAGACCGGGGATTGGTACCTATATCAAAATCATACCGAGATCAGAGTATATGGGTGTGAATTGGCACCGTATAAGTTGACCAAGTATTTTCCTATCAGAATCTTTGCTCTAGAATATATAAGGTAGATTATAAATTCAGATGATATTCATTTTGTATCATTGAAGAAAAAGAAGCGGCTTAGAATCAAAGGGCAGATTGGCTCCTTCATTTGCAATAGTCATGGGGGAAGAAGCAGACAGGATGCTAAGGGAGATGAAATTCTTCATGATTTTCTCATGGCATTATGATCCTTGTGGAATCATCTCAGATATGAGAGTGAAAAACAAGAACATCCCGTATGTTCATGTGTCCAAGCCTGAAATTGAGAAATTCTCTTATCAGACAGTGTGGGAGCCTAACACCTTGGTCGAAGTGGAACAACAGGTTCCCCTGACCACTGTGTCACCAACGACCATGCCACAGGTCCCTAAGGAAAAAAGGCCTCGTCAATATTTATCTCCACCTGTTATGGAGGTATCGTCTGAAGAGTTCCAATTGCACACTAAGAGGCCCAAGACAATCTCAGTTCCTGGCCCGACTAGAGAAAAAGAAGCCCCGCCTACCATAGTGAACAAGTCTATTATTCCACCCTTTGGTTTGAGCCTCTATAAGGACATTACCCCAGCATTATCGAAGAAATCCATAGACTCCCCATTGGACACTCAGCCAGGCAAGACTGGGCCCAAGTTGAGCATTTTCGAGAAGTACGAGCTGATCAAGAAAAAGAACCAGACCCTTACCAGTAGTACTTACGCTCAATTTTGGAAGCAGACATTGACTGCACAACATAGGCTACTATCTGCATTTGACACAGAAAAGGGAAGAATGCACATGGCCTTCCTTCAGGCACAGGTACCAGATCCCAAGGTGATCACCAACTACAAGAGGGCCACCTTCGAATTTCAGATGAAGGACATACACCTAGCTAATCAAATGGATCTGCACAAGCAGATCAGAGAAATGGTTTTCTAGACATTGGTGCACGCTTCCACTTCAGCGTCTAAATTGCAGGTGTCCCTAAACAATGTTCAAACACAGCTCAAAATGGAGAAGATTTCATCCTTCGCAAAGGACAATAGGATCAAAAATTTGGAGCAGCTGGTCCTCAAGATCGGTTATGATCCTTCAA